>RJWT010000654.1:0-25245 GCA_004365215.1 Cuniculus paca | reverse complement strand
CAATGGAGAAACAAGATACTTCCATGACAAAGAACAACTCAAGGAATTCATGACCACCAAACCAACCCTACAAAGATTACTAAAGGACATTCTAGACATTCTAGAGAGAGATAAAAAGGAAATGCTCTCAGGAACAATGGCAGAGGGGAAACATCAAGTGAGGGCAGTCGACTGAATGGAGAGGAAAAATAGGGAACAAATGGCAGGAAAATAGCATGGCACAGACAATGCAGTGCAAGAGGGCCTCAATGCACCAATAGAAAAAAAAACAGGAAAAGTGGATCAGGAAACAGGATCCATCAACATGCTGTATACAAGAAACACATTTAACTAGGAAGAAAATTCATAGACTGAAAGTCAAAGGAGAGAGAACAATGTCCTATGTGACAGGGAGCCAGAAAAAAAAAGTAGGAGTAGCTCACCCATCAACTGCAGAATGGATAAGAAAGACATGGCATTTTATGAGGTAGAAACCTACTCAACTATAAAGGAAGATAACCACAAGGCTCTTGTAGGTGGATGGAGGCAACTTGAGATCATGTGCATGGATGAAATTGTTCAGTCACATGGGTGAATTTCGGGTTGTCTCCCTAGTATAATAAACTAAAGGAATTAGTGGGATCCAAAATGCACAGTGCATATTGGGATAGTCAAAGGGGAGGAATTATCTAAAAAGGGAAGGAAGTGACCACTGTTAGTCTATTAGCGTGATTTGAAACTCATATTGTCTTCATTGTTCTGATCAGTTCCATTTTATTCTGTTTATTTTATTTTATTATTATACTTGATGGGATGGACAGCTATTTTATATAATTGCAGGCATCAAGAATGTCCAATTTCTTGTTTTGAAACCCTGTATTGCTTTCATTGTTTTGTTTTGATTGATTTTGCTCTATTCTGTGTTTTTTGATTGTATGATGTCTGAAGGTGTAGGCAACTATTCTGAAGATAACAAGAAGCATTAAGGTAGCCACTGCCATTTTACTAGTATCTTGAAATTCTGTATTGCTTACATTGCTTTGCTTTGTTTGTTTTGTTTTTACTGGTTTTATTCTGTTTTATTTTGTTTGATTTTATTTATCCCTGATATTCTGGGAAGTTATATTGAAGACAACAAGAGGCATTATGGTAGCCATTATTGATTGCCTTTCACTCTGTTTAGAAGTCATGTACCATTTTCATTGTTTTGTTGTGATTAACTCTACTCTGTTTTATTTTGTTTGGTTGTATTCTTTTCAAAATAAAAAAAATCTGTGTTATAATTTTCAAGTTGTGAAACGTTAAGAGTAAGGATGTGTTTGTACCTGGAAACTGGTTCAATGAAATGTGTCTGGTTGCCAAGTTGAGAAGGGGTGGATTTTAATTGTTGGCACATTGTGTCAACTTGAGAATTGAGAAGTTTAACTAAACACTCCATAGGGAGCCAGGGTTCTTATTTTGTAAACATACTCATCCTGTGCAAGAGGAGGATATGGAGGTAGTATGAGTGCTACAGCTGCCCTAGGGGGTGGTACCTGCTTACAATATAAGGGAAGAAAAGAGGCTTGCTCCCCCGCTACTTTGTTCTTGCTGCTTTTGCTGTAGCCACCTTGAAGTTTTGCCCCTGTGCCATGCCACTTTGCCTTGGAGCCCACTGATTACTGACTGAAACCTCCACATTGTGAGCTAAATAAACTTCTTCCTTGATTTTGGGCCTTGGGTATTTTGTCTCAGCAACAAAAAAAAAGTAACCAAGACACTTACTTATCAACCATAGCATATAAGCTTGTGAGTAAAGCATTCTTCTATAGTTTTAATAGGTAAATGGGCATCTACCTACATTACGATCACCAATAACACAAGTACAGGAGACTTCAGAACAAGTCATAAACTCTCTTATGGACTGTGAGTACTGGATACTAATTTTTGGATGAAAAAAATCATAATGGTTTATCCATAGCTGTTTTCAACTTCAGGGCAAGAAGACTGAAATGGAATCTCTCTTGACAAAAAAAGATCCCAAAGGATAGTTCCCTTCTTCTGCCTTATCAAAAAATTAAACAGGTTTCTGTTTTGTTTTGTTTTGCTTTGTTTTGTTTCATTTTGGTTTGTTTTGTTTTGAGGTCTCTTTATGCTGGAAGGAGCATACCGCCCAGTGAATTAGGCCTCAGGACTAAGTGATTTAGGTATAGTCAATGGCACAAGGCCCACCCTCCACATGGAAGAAGAGTCCCCCAGATATGCTTTCCTGAGATTACTGAAGTTGACTGACACATGCATTCAATGCTTTATTCCAAAGAGTACACAAGCTCTTTTCTCCAATGTTCGGCCCTTCTTTGTGGCATAATGCACTTGAACAATCAAAACATCTCCCATTAGATTTCATGACTTGTCAGAAAGCAACAAAAATATGTATCCCATTCTTTTCAGTAGAAGAAATTACCTTTACCTCAAACTTCTGTGTCATATATTTAGCATGCAACATCTTACTTAATACTTTTGATCATTTGTGCAAGTACTATAATTTCCCATTTTAGTGAAAAGACATTTTAGTGAAACACAAGAGTTAAGTTGGTACTTCTCATACCTTAATGCACACACACATGCCAAGGGTTCTTGTTAAAATGTAGGTTATGATTCAGCAACTGTGGAGTGGGCACTGAGATTCTACATTTCATTCCAGATCCCATATAATGCCTGAACTGCTAGCTCAGAAGCCCCCTTTGTGTCACAAGAAATTAACAACTTATTTCACAAAGTTTATACTTACCAGGGGAACATTTCAAGGTTAATCTATTTCACAAGGTTTATACTTAGCAGGGGAATATTTTGTGATGGTTTTGACATCTGTGTCAAGGATTATTATTTCAAGCAATATAGAAGTTAGGTAAGAGAACTGACAATAACATTGCATGGTACATGTAATGGTGGATACTTTGTGTCAACTTGAGAAGTCTAAAAGCTTAACTAAGTAACTCAGCAGGGGGCCAGGGTCCTCACTTTGTAAACACCATGAGCCTGTGCAAGAGGACTATGGAGATGGTGTTTTTGTAAAGGACCCACTCAAGGGTGGGTAGCTTGCATACAATATAGGGGAAGAAAAGATTCCTTCTGCTCCTGTTGCTTTTGTTGTCTTTTGCTGCCATGAACTGCCCCTCCGCCATGTGCCACCCTGCCTTGGAGACAAAAGAATATGGACTAAAACCTCCAAAAACTGTGAGTTAAATAAACCTTTCCTTCCTTAATTTTGGGCATTGAGTATTTTGTCTCAGCAACAAGAGAAAAGAAGCTAAGAAACTACACATATTTTTTCAGGGAGTTTGGTTTGCTTTGCTTTATTGTCAAGAGTTTTGTCTTTCTAACCACAGGAGAACATTAAGGCTGTGTTGCTGAATACTGTGACAATTGCTGTGTTCCTTTAACTAAGTGGGATATGAGTATTGTTTCCATGACTGAATGTATTTAGATTCTTGACAAAATGATTAGGAAATACGTGTTTGATTGGAAATTATCTAAGAATGAGCAGAAACTAAGAATGCAAAAAAATACATATACAGAAAGTAAGGCAAACCATGAAGTTTATTCAAAATTAGTTTCTAAAGCCCGATTCAGCTTTGGAGCTGTATTCACTGGCCATAGCTAGTGACTCTGTGTTCAAGTTATTTGAAAAATGTGCCTTTTGGTAATAGTTTTGGTGCTTCCAAGAGAGAAAATTGTCTTTCATATATAGAAATACTCAAAGTCTCAGCCAATTATTTGAGAATATTAGGAAATATAAGAGAATGGAATAGGATGGAAAGAGCAAAGAGAAGGGACTACACCAGGGGAAGATTGAAATGGAAGATCTTGATGAAGCTTGGGTGCTGGCAGCCTTGCTGACGACACCTACTGTTCCTACTTGAAATTCATTTAATTATTCAGATGAGTTGTAAGTGAAGAAGGATTGCAGGTTCACTGAAGAGGCTGCTTTTAAAACATTACAATCAGACCTCCAGATATTTTAAAAGCTGAAGAAGGATGAAATGCTACTCTTTAATATCATTGATGGAAATTGCCCTATGAATTCCTTGGAAGATGGTAGATAGAGTTTCTAAGACTTGTCAGTTTAGCTAAGGTGAAACTTTTCCCTGTATTCTCTTCCTTTACAGATAAGGGCTACAAATGGCCACAAAGGAGCTCTACAGGAGATTTGGGATAAAGAAGTAAAGCAGTAGCCATGTTCAAGTTAGTAGTTCAGGTACCCTTGCATGATTGTCTTGGATGTGGCAGCTGGACCTGCTGGCTCTCCAGCTCCATTGGAATGTTTGCTTTGTGGGTCTGTGACTCAGGCTTGGAAAAGAGACTGGCTTCTGGGAGTCCATGGATTCACTGAAGGTGGAGACATAGAGGTAGGAAAGGGACAGATTTCAAGTGTTGTTTTTGGGTTCAGCTCTGTTTGCTGTCTCCCATTCATTGCCCATCCTTCCTCCTCAGTTTCCTATTCTGTGAACTTTGAGCCAACATTAGATGTAGAAGCACAATTTAGTCCTACACAATTTAATGTGTAGGAGCTGTAACTTATCACTTATTTTATATCAGTTTTGGAACTATTTTCTTTAAGAAGACTCAATGTGATGCAGGCTTAATTTTGAATTTTCTTTTCTTAGTATAGGGGCAGATATGAAAAGACTGATGATCTTGGGATAGAAAAATGCATCCAATTCTATAAATTCAAAAACCAAGTGGTTATGGGAAGATATTTGGGTGACAAGAAGAGAAAGCAGAAAGGCTACAATAGGACCCGATAAAGCAAAGGCCACAGGTCAAATCTGACTTTAAATAAAGTTTTATTGAGACCCTGCCATGCCTATTTACTTATTATCCATGACTAATTTCATGCTATAATGGCAGAGCTGAGTAACCCAAGAGACTTTATAAGACTACAAAGTCTAATATATTTATCATTTCATTCTTTATGGAACATCTTTTTCCACCCTTTCTCTGGGCCCTATAGACAGACTCTTTTTCCAAGTTCAATATCTAATTATTTTCTGATTTTATTTCAATAAGTCTTATAAGAATTTCTTAATAAAGGTTTCAACAAAAGGTTATGAAAATTTCGAACCTTTATGAAGTCATCTGACCTAGTTATCATGCAAATTGCCACAAATTAGTCACTGACTTTGTGCTAACCATAGTGCAATATAAATCACTTCTGTTACTCCATACAGTTATATATTTTACAGATTAAAAATCAAAAGCTATAAGTCTTAAACTTTCTGTTATACTACAACCAGTTGCATAACATATTTTACAATCCAAATTCTATTCTCACTTTTACTTTACAGTCTTTCCTTGTAATAGTTATATTAAATATTTAATAGATTGTCACTACTAAAGTTCAGTAAATTAATATTGTACCAGAAAGAATTATTTGATACAATTACAAGCAAAATGTAAAACAATAAGAACCACTAACTGTAGATATGAAACTGTATTTTCAAAATGCTTACAGAGAAAATAAACATATAATTAAAAGATAGATTTTATAAAAAAATAATTCTGTAATGTTTAATAAGAGCATCTGAGTTTAAGTTTTATTTAACTGACTTCAGTCTTACCTGTTCATGTATAATTTGAAACTTCTTCCAAACTATTCCTGCTTCTTACATGACTGTCCATCTTGGTTATATATATCTCCTTAATTTAATAAAAGAGGCTGTAGTCATTAAAAATAATTCCATAATATACCACAATCCCTTGTCAAATACTCTACTTAAAGGTAAAATAAAAGAGTGAAACTATGTCCAAACTGTTGGATTGCATAGTAAGTGAAGCAAAGCTATGATTAGTTTTGTAAAGTATCATGTCACTGCACTTCACTGAGGTTAGAAAACTCTAGGCATTGCAATGCAAAATATTGACTCATTCTGCTATAACCATTACTTTAGCTTCTCAAATGTGCATTATATTTCTATTTTGTCCTTTAAATATTCCTTGCTCTGTCTCTTTTCTCTTTTCTCACTCCTGTCATCTCTGTCATTTCTTATCCCCACTAGAAACAAAGTTGAAGGAAGTTATGTTTTGCAGGATATAATCAGAAGATATTTGGGGAATGAAAGCACCAATTCATTTTGGGTTCACCCTGACTTCTGACCTCTAGCCATTGAACAAGTGGTTGTATTCTTCCCCTTGCTCCCTTCCTCCGTATCTCTATCTCCTTCTTACATTTCTCTATCTCCAGAAAAACAACCTAACCTTCCAGATTCCATTAAATCCAAACACTTGCCTTGTAACTTCCAGGAAATTGTTTTCCACTGACAAATCTCTTAGCTTTCCTCTGTTTTTCTTCCTCTAACACTAGCTCTCTTTCTTCCTCTGCTTTTGCCCTGACGGCTACAGAGCATAGACCAGTAGGGTAGGTAAAATAGAAAGGCAGGTTTTAGGAGGAGGTAGGTTTTGGGCTGGTAAAGTGGTTGGAAGCTGCTGCCATCCTAGACATGTGTACTTTTTTGGCAGAACTCTTCTAAAAAGGAGCAAGCTTGTCCAGCTTAATGAGGCTTTTCTGTCATAGGAATTTGTACAAGAGGAATGCAATATCCAGCTCTTCATCTGGTAAGTCTACACATTTCAAGGTTGAATAAATACATATAGAAATGTGACTGAGAAATACCTACCCATGAAGTGTCCACATACACACAAACCAACCCTCACTTGAAAATCTCTCTTAGGCTTACTCATCCATCTCTTTAACCAAGGTCTACTGGTTTTGCTGCAAAATGGCAACATAGTAGGAAAAATGCAAATTGAACGTCTTGAGAGCAGAATTAGAGGAAGTGGACTAGAGAATAGTAGGAATCCCATGCTTAGTCATGAAGAAATGAGGGTCAGGTTGAGTAGGACTAGTTAACACTGAAACCAAAAGGACAAAAAGATGGATAGGAGGGATGAGAGTATAGGAACTTCTGATGAACATTTTGGTAGCAAGGAACTGAGAATCTTGAAAAAATTATGAAAACCATAGAATAATTTCACAAATCAATTATTTGTATGAAAGTAGTGAAACATTAAATGTGGGGTGAAGAGTGGTATATTGCACTTTCCTACAGTGCTGATGCTGCAAAGGTCAGTACAACTCATTCTTGAGTTCAACAATATTAAGTCTTTATTCAAAGAATGAGAAAAAATTTAATAGCCACCTGAGCTTTATAAGTCAAATAGAAACACTTTTAAAAATAATTGTTAGCTCAGTCTTTTTAAAAGAATTATTGTAGCAAGACCTTTATGAAACTGTACATCTGATTTTACTTCAGTTCATTTCAAGTGATCTTTTTCTGGAAACTTTTCTCATATGACAAGATCCATCCTCCACTAGGAAAGAATCTTAGGGATCTGTTGTCCCATTCCTCACTTTAGAGAAAGGAAACCAGAGCTCACTGGATGAGATGATTTTCTCAAGGTCAAGGGGACCAAGTCAAGGGCAGAGATAGCCATCAGCCCCCAGCCTCACTTCACATTGCTCTGCCCCTCCCCTCTTCCAGTCTAGGCCCATTTCCACATTTGGAACTCACAGAATGCATAAAACGTCACACCTCCCAGAGTAAATCCTAAGTCAACAGGTTATAACAGACCTTTTTCAGATAGCTTCTGATTCCACAGCAAGATGAAAAAATAGTCAAAGTGTCGTATTTTTAATAGGCTGAATTTTCAATTATCATCTCTACTTTATTTCATTTTTATTCTTACAAAATAATATAGTCCTTTTCAGGGAAATATTGCCGATAGACATTTTCCAAGTAAATCTGGAGATTTTCTTCATTTGTAACACTTAAAAAAACATTACAAAATAAAAAATGTACATGCCATTTTTATTACACAACAAAACAAAAGGCATAAAGACGTTACCTTACTAAGGAACTATTGACAGTACACTTTTCTAATTAGCAATATACATACTTAGAAGTTACATAAATAGTACTTTTTACTTGGAATTTACATTTATAGATATTTGTTTTTCAATGCTTTTTTTTTCTTAGTCGATAGTAAATACTGGGTAAAAGCTCCTAGCAGATTTTCTGTAGCTAAATTTTGCTCATTAATTCCCCTTTCCTCTGCTCGTTTGATTTTGTTTCAAGTAATGCCATTGGCATCTTCCTCTATATCCCATAAGAATGTATGCATTCTGTTATATCACTCATCAATAGCGTATTTATTAAATTACATATCAATTTTCTCATTAATATTAGAAGGCATTAAGGCTGAAAGTTTGTTTTACTTATTAATAACCAAAAAAACAGACTATGACATCAGGCACATAGTACGTGCTGATGGAGTTTTTTATTTTATTTATTTATTTTTTGTGTGAGTGTGTGTGTGCTCTCAAGCAGATAATCCCAAACTTGAGATATGAGCCCTCCCAAATCTCCTACTTGGCTTTCATTTCTTTCTCTCTTTGTGACTCCAGGGTTATGCAGGTCACCCCATTGGAGGAAAAAGAAAACATTTTTAAAAAACTCTTTAAAAGTTGTGTTTTAATGTTAAACTTCCACTGGCTTTTGTTAAAGTGCCTGATAATTTCTTATGATAGATCCAATAAGCATAGCTTTTCCTAAACAGTTTTATTCTCCTGACTCGGTCTCAATCCTTCCTCTCCAAATACAGCTGCATGTGTTTAGAGATGCCGCAACCACACGATCTTAAAGGATAACTTTTCATGATATAGGGAAGCATGCCCCTAGCATTTGCTTTGCATCTTTGCATGCTTCCTTACTTTAAATGTGAAATTGGTATTTTAATTAAGCTCCTTGTTTGACAAATGCTGTCTTGGCTATTTGACCAGGTTAGGTGATTTCTCTGAAATCTTGTTAATTAAGGAAAGTATGAAGCAGTAGACTTAGTAGCATTAAGAGATTAATGTTACTACGATGGGTAAAAGTCACTTTAGACTGAGATGGTTAATTCACATTCTGTGAATGCTAATGTTTCCCTAAAACAATAGCTTTTAAAAATTTTTTTACTTTAAAGAAAAAAAGCATAAAAAGGAAAAACAAAAAGACAAGAGACATACAAACAACAACTACAAGAACAACAAAAAGCCCAAAACAATAATATATACTTTCAAAACAAGATGATAGGAATTTAACAATAGTTGTAATATTGCATATTGTTATCTTCAAAAGAGTTCCTTAGATCACCAGATATAGACATGCAAATAGATCTAATCATATGAGTATTAACTGTTCTTTTCCAAGAACTAATAGAATTAGTAGTATAATCAATCATCTTAACTTTTTTTTAAAACAGCAGTTTTATATATCTTTAAAAGACATCACTTTTGACTGGGCATGGTGGCACACACCAGTGATCCCAGTACTCACGAGGCTGAGGCAGGAGGACTGCTGCAAGTTGAGGCCAGTCTAGACTACAAAGTGATTTCAAGGCCAGCCTGAACTGCACAGTGAAACCCTGTCTCAAAAAGACAAAAAACAAGCAAAAAAAAAAACATTGCTTTTCAAATACAATGTACTGGAAACCAAAACGGGCTATGCCATTCAGAAAATGAACTTTTAAAAATTTTATGGCATGTGCCATAAAATATGCTTTTGGATATAGATCTGGCAATTACATGTAACTATCAAGGTTAGGATATGCACAGAAATCCTAATTCCTTAGAGAAAGATTAGTGTTTCCTCATTTGGCAAGTATTAGGCAAGTCCACTGTTTCAGATACCATGCTAAGTTAACTGCACACAAAAATAACAAAAGCCAATAGTTACCATTCAAGGAGCTCCAGATCTGCTGAGAGACACATACACTTAAATATGGACACAGAACTAAGTTACACAATATAATTGTGCAGCAGGAGTTTTATTTTTAATCTCAAATGCTTTCCATTCCCTTTTTATAACTTTCATGGAATAAAACCTTTTATAAGAAACGGCCTAGTAGTTTAGAATATACAGTGGTTTGGTTTTCTCACAGTGTCCTCTATTGTTTCACCAATGTTCATCTTCCAAATAATCAGAAGCTCAGACGTTGATAAATGATACCTAGCGCATAGCGCAAGATGAAAGAAATAATTTACTCATTGTTGAATAAAAATAATTTCTTTGTTGGTTTAAAAGATAAGCAGATATTTGAAGAAAACTCACAAAATAGAATGAGATGCCCGACTTTCAAATTCATTTTAGCACAGTGCTCTCATCCTACCAAGAAGTTAAAATGAAAGCAAATCCATTTTACTAATGTAGGTCTTGGTTTCAGAGTAAACAAAGAAATTGCAGGGGAAGGCAAAGTAAAATGCTCAGCGTACATAACTATAGAATTCAATGCATTTTCAGGGAAAAAAAATAAGTGAATACAAAAAAATAGAAATGCAGGTTCACGTTTCTTATTCTTACTACATCAGTGTAAAGTATTTCATATGCATTTGTGTGTGTATGTGTGTGTGTGTGTGTGTATACATCTGTGTGTGTCTTCCTAATTCTGGTTACAATACTTTCCCAAATTATCCAGAGTACTAATTGGGTATTTTTTCATATAAAAAATATAGAACTGTACCTCCATTGCTATACCTTGCCATAATTTTCCACTGACTTCAGGAGAAAATGTAAACCATGTAATGAGAAATGCAAAGCTCTGCATTATTAGACTTCAGCTAATTTGTTGATCTTCGTCATGTTCAGTGCTCTGCTTCCCAACCTCTGGTGAAGTTCCTAGCATGATTATATCCATGATCTGTTGTCCTCATCTGAGTCCCATCTTCCTCTCTGTACGCAGTTGACTTTGAGGGGTCCTGTTACATTATCAGCTCTTTGAATCCTTGTATCCACACCTTGCCATCTTCCATTCCCACTGGACCTCTCCAGATGCTCCCAGGGCATCACACTGTGATACATCTGAGTACCAGTTACTTTGTATTTTTTCACTGTTCACCTAACCCACTCCTTTCTGAAATCTTTGACATTCCTGCCTACGTATTTTAATTTCAAGCCTAAATCATGTTCAGGTATAATTTTTGAAATTGAGGCATTTTATATACATGGAAGGATGAAAACCATTTCAGATGATCTTTTCATGTAGATGAATCTTCTGTATTAAGAGAATTGTTCTTATGACTATTAATCAAAAATGATTATTTGCCATATATCTGCCATGTCTTAAATTTCATTCATGCCCCTTTATTCTTAATTTGAAGCTCTCTAGGCAGTTTTAATCTGCAAAACTAAATTTCCTGCCCTGACTTATCATTCCCACTCCAATGTATAGGCTTAACCATATGTCTTACAGGTTACAGAATATGTTAAAAAACACTTTTAAACTATCTTAATGTGAAATTATTTCTCATGGCAAGACTAAAAATTTTCCCTGTATTCCTTTTCTGTGTTGGTGACAGTAACATTTACCCAGGTGAGTCAAGTGGGAATCATTTAGTCTCCTCTGTCTCCTTCACGATGCAAGCACAAACTCATCTTCCATCTGGAATCCCGCATGCTTACTTCCAGTATCCAAGTCTAAAGGTGACCCTTTCAGTCACTCCCACAATTAGCAGAATACCTTCAAAAATACAAATCTGATTTTACCCTGTTATACATTAGTGTTCATTTTCATTGGTGTATCTCGAACCACTCAGTTTTCATACAGGAAAACCAGCTTCACAATCCAGACCCCATGAGTCTATCATTTCTGTGATGCCTTCCATGACTCTCCCAGTAATAGAATTAATCTGACATTCTGCCCTGTCAATGTCTTATCTTTACACATTTCTAACATGCTTCATATCACAGGAGTTTGTAGCTAGTTTTTGTCTTTTTCTCTGTACTATTATATTTATATTATATTTCATTAGTATCTCATTTATATAACGTTTCATTTTACATATACTTAATCAATAATTATAGATCAATAGTACCACTATATTTGGCTCCCTCTATATTTTCAGTACTTAGGAAAGACATGGCATCATCAATGACCTTAACGAATCAAAAATAAACTCATAAACCTTCACTGACACTATTGTCCAATTGTAATCACAAAAATAATTAGCCCATTTTTATGTTCTCTCTCTCTTCTCTTTGTAGAAGATCAACACTTTCTTCCTGACTGATGAGCTTCCTTCCCCTCCCCTCTATTTTTACATGGTTTCTATTTCTTTTATCCTTCTCTTACCACTCATCTTTCTATACTTACAAAAAATTTTCAGTTAATAAAATTATCCACATCAGTACAAAAAAAATTTATGTGGTTGGATATTTTCTATTTGTTTGGTAGAAAAAACTGAATTTATTGTAACATAGATAGGTTTCATTAATTTTAAAGTTTAATGCCACATACATTTGATTTCCAATATTTTAAATGTCAAATTTTTTGATTCTTTACATTTAAAGTTACTTATCAAAGATGGAGGCCCAAATAGTCAAAAAGTAAGTAATCACTTAAATCTTCACTTAAATATGTATTCATAAAATCTATGTTTGCTCAGCATTAATATACAATTTCATCTATTCACCCAAACTTTTTATCCTGAAAGGGTTCAGAACTCATAAATAAGTAGAAATAGATAACAGAGTCACAAAGTAGCAACTTCTGAACTACAAGCTTTTTAAGCATTTGCTCATATTTTAAGTAAAAAAAAAATCCACCTTTTCTTTCTCCAGTTGCAAAGACATTTTATTCAAATGGTCAAAAATCAAGGATAAGAAAATTCTAAAATACTTCATTACTAACTCACGTCTGTTCTTAAGTCTTAGCCTATTATCTCTGATTGACAGTGGCCAGGCTTGTCCATGACTGTAATGTTTATGCTATGGACACCTAGTCTGGAAAGATCCCAACATGAGTAATCCTTGAAATAAAACATCACATAGGAAAATATTACAGTTATTATGGATTGAATATTAACTAGAAGCCAAAATGAAAGTCACAATATTGCTTGAATACCAAAGGCTATCAAATCCTCTGTGATAAGGAAGCTGATTTGTCCCAGGGCTGTTTGATGACAGGTAGTTTGTAAGGCAATCAGAGAACATTCTGGTAATCCACAGGCAAGGTGAGATTTTTGCTACTTACCTGCAAGATCTGGGTGGGCATAGAGCAAGAAACTATCAATAAAATATAATAACGGTTTTTTTGTTGGTGAGTCACTTGTTTCCTATGATAATCAGCCTCACTGTTTGGATACTAAATAGTAATTTGAATCTGGTATCCCTGTGAAGCAATCAGTAAGTCATTTATTTTAAAAGTAGAAACATTTTGGTTAAACTTTTGGAAATCGAGCTTAGAAAATTAGTTTTCCAAAGGATCAGCTAAACAGGCAATTTAATTTACAAGAAAATGATTACCCCACAGAGAAGGTTAATGGATTTTTCAGAGTAAAATTATTTGCCTTGAACTAAGTGCTGACTAAAATGCCAAATATAAATGAGTAACATGTTATTTAGAAAACACAGAAGCTAACAAGCTTTATTTTTCCCTGCAGAAGAATAACATAGTCTGAAGTAATGTTTAATTGATATGTGGATAGGGTAAGAATTTTTCCATTAATCTATTCATGTGTTGAAATTCAATAAAATACACATTTGGTTGTAAATGTGAGTAATTTGTGTTGTGTGTATCAAATTCTCCCAAAAGTAAGTTTAAAGGTTTAAGAGAGGGTGGGGGGGTAGAACTAGAATGTATTATGTACAGGGTACATTTTCCTATGATAAATGTGATCATTATGTATATCTAAAATGAACCCATAAACTGAATTAATAAAAAAAGTTTATTTTAAGCATTCTCACTTTATGAGGAATAAGTACAGATGGTAAAAGACTAATAAGATTGGAAAAAGAAAAAAAAGAAAAAGAAAAGAAAAAAAAAAAGGAGTGTATGACTGGGAGCATGACCAGAATTGAAATCTGTGTTAGATGTGAGAACAAAATTCAAGTGACCTTTAAATGACATTTCTGGATAGAATCTGTCATACCTACAACTTACATTGCTATAAATATTTTAAAATCCACAGGACTGGGGTCCTCTGTAACAAATTTAAAATGCCCTAATGTTGATACAACAAGGAGGAAACAAGTTGATTGCAACGTTCCTCTTAGATCATTGTGCGTGGTCTGCTTGGCATGGTCCTTGTCTGTGTCAGCCCTTGGAGTCACAGTGTGTTGGTCTTCATCTCTGCACCTGCTCAGGCACCTGTATTGTGGGGTTGGCTCCTGGGAAGGCAGTGCTGTCTCTGGACACACACTACGCACATGGTCCACAGAACATGCTCTCCATTCATGTTTACAGAACAGAACCCTTCATCCTAAAACCATTAATAGTTTTACATTTTTATTGTCTAAAGTGTCTGTGTACAAAATCAAATAATAAAGAAGTATATAAGGCAGAAAAGTGAAAGATTTCTCCTTCCTTAATTCTATTCCCCAAGTTAGCCATAAATAAGTTTTACATGGAGAGTTAAAAATAGATTTTAATGTATTTATTTATATCCAATATAATTTTTGATAACTTTTTCAAACACTAGATAACAGCATACTTAATATTTGCTACTTATATTAAAGGCTAATAATTTCGACTCAGTTACACACATATTTCTATCACATTTCCTTGTTACTATTTGTTTTTCATTCAAATTAGACAATGTAAGCATCTACTAGTGACTGAATGTCACAAAGTTTAATGGTATTTTAAATACAGAAATGCTAGATAAAATTACTTTTTTTTAATGTTTAAAAAGAAGCCTTTATGTAATAGGAATGAAGAATAAAGGTAGAGCTATAAAATCTAGAATAATGCTACTGGAACCTGCACAGACTTTGGCCTAGTGCCTGTAATTTATGCAGAATGAAGATGAAGTCTGCAGGCTCATCTAAACTGCAGAGCTGACCCAGAGGACACCAAATAAAGCTGGAAACACCCCACTGAACCATAAAGTGCCAAGAAACTTTCCCCATACTGATGACCCTCGCTGGAAAATAAATTGTTAGACATGAAACGCAGACATATCATGGGGACTTGTAAAGTTTGGGTTTTCTTTGCCTGATTATCGGGAAAAACCTAACTGAGAACTTAACCAGAGTCCTGTTAAGAAGCAAATTAAAAGCACTTGAACTCATGACCTTGTGCTTGCCAGGCAGGCGTTTATGCCACTGAGCTAAATCACCAGCCCAAAAGCACTAAGTTTAAGTCTTCTGCAGCCCTGAGTATATGAGCCCTCTCTAAATTAAGTTAAAGTTAAAAATTATGACCAGATTTAAAAAGATAAACTACCAGGAGGGGTTATGAACATAAAATAAAATATAAGAATTAAGACTCAAGATCAAGAAGTGAGATTCACTTCAAAGACTAGACATAAGCTCATTTAAAATGTTTAAAGAGATAAAAAAATTCATAACCATAGGAGAAAAATAATAAAAACAACAAATAAATTTAAATTTAAATTTAAAATGAAGAAAATTAATATATGTGAAAAAATGCTGTTATTAAAAACATCAATGGACACGATAACTACAAATCAAATTTAGTTATAGGGAGAATCAGACAATACAACTATATACCTAAAGAAATCATCCATAATACAACAGAAAATAAGTGCAGAAATGGAAAATATGATAATTTGATACATAAATATGGAAAATGTAAATATGAAAGTAGGGTAATGCATCGCTTAGGGGAATGAAAAATTTTAAAACATTAATCGTTTCATAATCAAAACGACAAAAGATTTTTTGAAATCTGATATTTTCAGAGTCAAAGTTGTAGAAACACAGAAACACTTATAAACTGCTGACATGAAAAATGGTGCAATCACTTTGGAGTTCAGTGACAATTTGAACCATATTTGTAGATTTTGGGCCAGCGATTTCACTTCTTGGTATGTTCAGTGAAGAAGTGTGTGTTAACAAGGGCATCACTAGCAATTTAAGTAAGAAAACTTCTTTTTAGTAACCAGGACAATCGTATATAATGTAACGATGTAAAATTCCTGGCTCTTGCACCATGGATACCCTTAGTACTCTTCTGACAAGTTAAAATGGCTTCACATTTGTGAAAATGCACATGACTGGGCAGCATTGAGAAGCACTGAGCAGATTCTCAAGAAATGTATGCATGTATACAAGAGATAAATGATGTGCAATTTAATATAGAACTCATTGAAAAATTATAACTTAAAGTTTAAGTATGTAAAATACCAAACTTTTGATATGTAAATGTAATATTTATATACTCACAAAATTATAAAAGCTTATTACATAAATTTTAAATTACAAATATGTAAATGTTTCTGTTGCATTTTTTCAAGTCACCACCCCATTTATATTGAGACTCACATAGAAGATAGAACACTTAAGGGTTTCTTGAAATATGATGTGCTACTCAATATATAATCTTCTCTTTGTCTTTGAATAGAAAAGTTCCAGATTACTTCAACTTATTTGTAAAGCTAAAACCACACATTTCATAAAATTTTATATTTTTCTTTTGTACACTCCTAATGGTTTCTTTTATTTTTTTCTTTTTCTTATTCTTTTTTGGCAATA
This sequence comes from Cuniculus paca, assembly GCA_004365215.1. Classification (NCBI taxonomy): domain Eukaryota; kingdom Metazoa; phylum Chordata; class Mammalia; order Rodentia; family Cuniculidae; genus Cuniculus; species Cuniculus paca. The sequence goes on along the minus strand of RJWT010000654.1, from coordinate 8,755 downwards.
AACAGAATCTTCCTACCTGCTCTTCTTGCAGTACTAAGGATTGAATCTAAGAGGGACTCTTTTGTACTAGGTAAGCACACTCCACTACACTCCTAGCTACCAAAACTTCAAACTTTTCATTTGTAAATGGAACCTTTGCTACAGCATAGTATTAATTCCTTCATAAATACAAATATTAGCAGACAAACAGCAAGGAAACCAGTTAGTTTGTTCTGCAAAAATATCGACAAAATTAACAAATGTTTAGCTAGTCTGATCAAGAAAAGTTTAAATTATTACAATCAGGAATGAAAAAGATACCATCAATACAAACTTTACAAATAAAGAAAAAAATTTAAAAAGGAATACTCTGAACAACAGTATAAGAACAAATTAAATAACTTAGATAGAATGGATAGAGTTACAGAAAAATACAAATTCCCAAAACTTCCTCAGGAAGAAATATAAAATCTAAATATTCTTGTAAGAGCAAGAGAATGAATTAGTAATTTTAAAGTCCAGATTCAGATGACTTCATTGGAGAATTCTGTCAAACATTTAAAAAATTTAATTCCAGTGCCCCACAAACTCTTCATAAAATGAGGGGAGAAAACACTTCCTAACTCACCAAAATCAGATGAGGACATTAGAAGTTTAAAAAGAGACTGATATCTCTCATGGATACAGACACAAAAGTTTTCAACAAAACACTAGCAAACTGAATTCAGAAACTGTAAAAAGTTACAAGAGGAAGAGTTTGTCCCAAGAATTCAAGATCGATGTAACATATAAAGTATAGATGCAATATACTATACTAACTAATGATAAAAAACACATGAGCATCTCAAAAATGTAAAACTAATTTGACAAAAATTCAACACAATGTAGGATAACAAATAACAGCAACAGCAACTTTACAATTAAGAATTAAAGGCAATTTTCTCAATGTTATAAAGGAATCTATAAAAATATTCAACTAACACATTATATTTAAAGGTAAAAGATTGAATGCTTTCTTCCCAAAATAAAACACAAGAATGACTACGATAGTCATTCTATTTGAAGTTTTACTGGAAATTCTAGCTAGAGCAATTGGGTGGGAAAAAGACATAAAAGGCATCTAGATTGAAAAGAAGAAAAATTATATTTGTAGATATATAATCTTGTGTAAAAAATCCTAGAGTCACTAAGACACTATAATAACGACAACTGAAAGGTTAACTCAATAAGAGAGTGGACTGTACAGCAATTGACAAAAACTGGTTGTCTTCTATACACTGTTAATGATGAAGTAAAAAAGGGAATTAAGAAACAAATCCATTAACAATAGAATGAAAAATATTTAGGAATAAATTTTAGCAAAAGATGTATAAATTTTGTATTCTGACAGATTATGAATTACTACTAAAAAATTAAAGATCTTAGTAATTGGAAAGATATCCCATATTCATGGGTCAGAATACTTAATTTAGGCTATAATTCTTAAATTTATTTATACATTCAGTAAAATCCTTATCAAAATATGAGTTGAAATCTTTGTAGAAATTGACAATTTGATACTAAATTTCATATAGTAATGCAAGGGAAATAAATTTGATTGAAGGATTCACATCTCCCAATTTCAAAACTTAACAGAAACCAAGAGTAATCAAGATAGTGTGATACTGCCATTAAGAGTGACATAAATGAAATAAAATTGAAACTCAAGAAATAAAATCATACATTTATGGTTATTTGATTTTTAACAAGAATGCCAAGCAAATTCAAGTGAAAAGGATAGTCTTTTTGACAAATGGTATTGTGACTACTAGATCTCCAAATGCGAATAATAAATGGATAAATCCTACATTTCACATCGTACACAAAGAATGACCTCAATATGGATCATAGACTGAAAAATAAGACTTGAAACTACACAATCTTCAGAGAAAAAGATAAAAGTTCAGCCTTAACTATCCTGTCCTACCTAAGGGTTCAGTGCATGAGGAGCACTTGCAAAGTTCAAAATGCAGACACAGGCTCACAGGAGAGAGACCTATTCACAAGACTACCAATGTTTCTTCTCTTCCAGTACCTTTCTCCCACATTACTAAAGGCCTATTATGACAGTTCTTTTTACCTAGCACATCATGTGTGGCCAAGGAGAAAAAAAATACAAGATATAATACGAGGGAAAAAAAAATCAAGAAGCTCCACTTGAAGAGAGAGAACAAGTATCAGAACCAGATTCTGAAATGGCAGGTAGGTTAGAATTATCAGATTAAGAACTTTAAAAACTTATTATACTTAGGGCTTGAGTGCATAATGTAGATTGCATGTCAGAATAGATGGTCAATGTAACATAGGGATGAGAAATCTAAGAATCAAAAAGAAAACTGCAAGAGAAATGAAAGATTTCGATGGGTTCATAGGTAGACTGGCTATGGCTCAGGAAAGAATCTCTAAGTTTAAGGTTCTATAATAAGGATTCGCAAAAAAACAGAAAAGCAAGGATTAAAAAAATGAAAAAAAAATACTGATTAGAATATCCAAGGACTGTGAAACAGCTGCAAAAAGAACATAACATGCATAATAGAATTGCCAGAAAGAGAAAAGAGAATTAATATTTGAGCCAGTAATTATCAAAAATGTCCTGCAAGTTAGTATCAGAAAGTCAGCCACAGATCTGGGAAGCTGTGAGAATACCAAGCAGGCAAAATGTCAATAAAACTACAACTACATACATTATACTTGAACTTCATGAAAAAACAAAACAAAACAGGAAAAATCCCTTAATTACCTGGAGCAAAAATAAGAATTTCTTCTTATAAAGCATGGATGCAAAAAGAGTTTAAAGTAAAATATTTAAAGCATTGAGAGAAGAAAATAAAATCCACACAAACCTGGGGTAGCATTTAAAATTGTTCTTTAAAAATGAAGGAAAAATAATTTCTAAGACAACTAAAAGTGGAGGGAATTTGTTTCAGCAAATGTTAAAAGAAGTTCTTCAGAGAGATAGAAAATGCTACAGGTCAGAAACCTGGATCTACACAAAATAAAAGAAACACTGAAAAGAAATATGAAAGTAAAGTAAAAACTCGTATTTTTCTTAGTCTTAATTACTTAACAGAGCTATGCTTATGTGTGTATATATGTATGTATACACATACACACACATATTTGCATGCATAAGCATGTAAAGGTACATGTAAAATGAATGATAAAAGTGATGCAGGAAATGGGAAGAAAAAATTAAGATTGTATTATAAGGTATTAGCACTACTTATGATGTAGTATAGTACAATTTCAAAATGACTTGGAACAACCATAAGTGTGTACCTTAAATGCCACAGTAATCATTACAAAAAGTAAAAAGAAATATAACTGATAGTCTAAACAGAGACATGAAATCCCACAAATGCTCTATTAAAATAGAAGGTAGAAAAAGAATGGAAGACAACAATAAAAACGAAGAATAGGGCCAATTACTAGAAAACAAAAAGCAAATATAGTAGATACTAATACAACTACATCAATTATCACTTTAAATATCAGTGTTTACACCTATTGAAAGACAGACATTGTCTGAATGAACAAAAATTCAACTATATGTTTTCCATATGAATCTCTTCAAATGTAGATATGTGTAAACATCAAGAGAAAGTGAATAAAGATATACAACGCTAACACTAATCAAAAGATTTACACAATAGTTATATTAATTTCAGACAGACCAAATTTCAGAGCAACAGAAGTTATCAGGGATAAAGAAGGGCATTTCATACAGATAAATGGGTTAATTCTTGAAGAAAATGCAATAAACCTTAATATTTATGTGCCTAACCAAAAAATCATCAAAATATGTGAGGTAGAAACTGATAAAAGTGTAAAAAAGTTAGATGACTCCATTATTATAGTTGAAGATTTCAACATTGTTATTTCATTTCAGAAATATCAAATGTCAAGTTTTATTTTTATGCTGAATGTATTCTCATGATATAACATTACACAGCTATGATTAATTATACATGAAAAGTAATATTTTATTTTAGAAGTAAAATGTGAAGTGAAATGCAGATATTAACCGTGTGTTTCAATAAGCTTTGATAAACATATATATCAACATATAAAATAATCCTATTACCTCAAAGTTTCCTTAAACTAGTATCAAGTCAATCCCTAATATACTACCTATATTTCTATGCTATGGATTATGACTGTTCTTAGATTCATTATGATTAAATTAATATATAGCACTACACTATCATTTATGTCTAATTTCTTTTGTTTGACATAATATTCATGAGTGTCTGGCAAGGGTGCATTACAAAGTACTATAAACTGAGTGCTTTAAAGAACAGAAATTTATATTTTCACAGTTTTAGAAGCTGGCAAATTCATAAGCAAGATACAAGCAGAGTCAGGGTCTTGTGAGGCCTCTCCCTTTGAGCTATAAATGGCTTTCTTTTTATTGTGTGCTTTGAAAGAGACAGAGATTTTTCTCTAGCTTTACTTGGAAAGACACCAATACTATCGGATTAGGACACCACTCACATGAACACATTTAGACTTAATTATTTGCTAAAAGGTCTACCTCCAAATGTATTGAGGTAGGGCACTATTATGGTTCAGATCTAAGATGTTCCCCAAAGCCTTATGTGCTCAGAGGTGGGGCTTTTGAAAGAAAATTGGATTACGCAGGTTTATGTCTGGCTTGCTGTTTGGAAGTGGGATCCGGTCAGAAGAGGTGGGTCAATGGGGGCGTGGCCTTGAAGGGCTAATTTCTTCCCTAGAACCTCCTTTTACTCTCTCTACTTCCTGTCTGCCATTCCAGGAGCGACTTTCCTCCACCAAAACCCTGTGCCATGCTACCATACTGCCCTGCCTTGAAGTCGGCTATCAAATGAAACCTCTACAAACTGTGAGCCAAAATAAACCAATGTTTCCTTAAATTGTATCAGTAATTATATCCCAGCAACTAATAAAGTGCCTAAAACAGGCATCAACACACATTTCTGGAAGATACAATTGTGAATAACAATGAGATTCATCCATATTGTAACATGCATAATACTTAAATTGTTACCATTGTTGAATAGTATTTCATTGTATGACTATACTACAGTTTTTTTATATATTCTTTGTATCGTTTTATATTGAAGATATTATAAATAAAGCTGCTTTCTTATCTAAATATTTTTCGGAGAACCTTTTTTATTTTCTTTGGGCTAACACATAGGCATTGCTAGATCAGAGGGTAAATACAAAGTACAAGGGGTGATTCAAAAATACGGTGAATATTTACATTTAAAAACATTTGTTATAGAAAAACATATTTCAGTTAAACCTCCTCAATACCATGTGTTCAAAATGAAGAGGATTAATGACACGGTGTCTTTTGCTATAATATTTTTTTTAATTTAAACACTATTTTTTAGTCACATTTCAAAAGTATTGAGCTTTATGTGAAACTTTTGGACATTATCTCCAAATTCACTATTGCTCCACATCCTTGGCAACATTTGATATTCACAGTCTTTAAATTTAGCCAGTCTAGTTGGTCCAAAGTGGTATCTCAGTGTGTTTTAATTTTCCTTTCCTCATGGCTAGTGACATTGAATATTCTTCATGTGCTTCTTACCCATTTGTCTTCTTTTGTGAAGTGTCTACAGGTTTTGTGTTTTTTTTTGCCTATTTTTATTAGCTATTAGTACTTTCAAAAAGTTGATGCATTATGAGTTCTGCATGTATTTTAGATTGAGATCTTGTCAGATATATTGCACATATTTCTCTCAGTCAACACGTGGCATGCCTTTATATTTTCTGTACATTTTTCTTAGGAGAAATATGTAATGTCAATGAGTGTCAGTTTATAAACATTTTTTTTATTCTTAATGACTTTTGTTATCCCTAAGATATTTTTGCCTCATCAAGTGAGATAAATTCTACATTTTCTTTTAGTGTTTTATAGTTTTTGCTTTTGTGTTCAGGACTATGGCTCATCTGAAAGTGATTTTTGATAACTGTGTGAAACACTAAGTCAAAATTCATTCTTTTTCTTTATATTTACCCAACTGTTCCAGCACCAATGGTTGAAAGTGTTTTCCTTTCTCCATTAAATTTCCTTAGTGAATTTATTGAAAACTAACTACACATATGGATCTCTTTCTGCACAGTAATGCATTTCACTGATGTGCTTGTCTTTAAGTTAATACCTGTGGTCTCAATTATTGTAGCCTGGAATAAGTCTTGTATTCAGATACTGTAATTCCACAAATATTGTTTTTATTGATGATTTTGACTATTCAAAGTCATTGTCATGTAAATTTTACATTGTCAATTTCTTTTTTTTTTAAGTTTTTTGAGAATTGTTTAGGATCAAAGAATTTTAATTTAAAATACTTTGTTAGAAATGTATATTTATGATTATGCATGGTGTTCCTCTGTAAGTTTCTTTTCTTTTAATATCCTATCCAGGTCTGATATCAGTTATATTGTTCTCAGCACATACTTTGAAAAGAGCTTACTTTTTTTCGGAGTTTGTTGTATCTGGCATTATTTCTACTGTAAATACTTGATAGAATTCGCCAGTAAAGTCATGTTAACCTGAGATCTTTCTGGGAAAAATTCTGCTTACAAATTCAACTTGTTTAATATACATAGGCTATTCAGATCTACTAGTTCATCTTGTTTTGTGTCTAACATGGAATGTTTTGGAAGAACATTTTCTTTTATTTGTAAGATATCAAACATGTTGGCATAACTTTGTGATTGTCTTTTTATGCTTCAGGCCTATTTCCTCCATGTCTTCATAAAAGTCTGATTCTGTCTTTCATTTCTAATATTAGAAAGTTGTGGTTTTCTATTTTTTCCTTTAAAAATATTACGCAGAAAATTTCAACCTGCATTTCTTTTTTTTTGCAGCACTAGGGATAGAACTCACAACTGTGTGCTTGCCAGGCAGGCGCTTAGGCCACTGAGCTAAATCCCTGGCCCTCAATCTGTGTTTCTTTTCATTTTTAAACATGGAAACCTGTCAATGATTTAAAAGCTTTCTGCTTTACACTTCTGAGTTTCTCTTTCAGCTTTATTTTGGCTCTGTCTTGCTAAAATATCATGTGTTAAATTTTCATTATTATCTAGTTTGAATTTTTTCCTGGTTCTCTTTTGATTTTTCTCTGTCTCAAGTGTTAAGTATTGGATTTCCAAATATTTTGGATTATTTTTTGATTTTGAATTGATTTCTAATGGAATCATGTTTTAATCAGAATATAGAAAGTTGACCTAATATATGGTATATTTAACATTTCATTTGCGTTTAAGAATATGTCCTTGGAAGTTGGTGGGTGTAATACACTATAAATTTCAGTTGGCAATAATATTTGTATTATTGTTCAAGTTTTCTATACACCTACTGATTTCTGTCCTTTTCTATCAATTATTAAAAGAAATGTGTTACAATATCTAACTGTGATTATTTACTTGTGTTTTTCAGTTGTTATTTCACGTGTTTTGAGAATCTCTTTTAAACATATATTTAGCATTCTTGCGTTTTATTGCTGAATGCACATATTTATCATTAGTCTACCTGTGTTTCCTTTTTATACATAACATCACATCCTGTAACTTTCAACATACATAGTCTTTAATATGTTAATCTTATAGTGAACACAGAAGTTTTGTTTGCTTATCCAGGTCAGCACTTTCAGTCTATTTATACTTCTTTATATTATTATGAGTTTATAATCTCAATATTTTCTATGCTTTCCTACTGCTTGGGGTTCATTTTTAGTGAAATATATTTCAGTGTTCCATGTCTTCTATTTTCTTTTCTAGTAAAGTTCTTTGTATTTACTTTTAAATTTTAATTATCACTCAGGATTAAAGAAGTGCATCTTTAGTTTATTACACTCTTCTTAAAATTAATATATCACTTTTTATGAACACATAGAAACTACTCTCATCCTTTGCACTATTTATCATGTTTTACCTCTTCATATATTATAAACCTTATACTGCATTGCTAGTAATTTTGGTTAAAGCAATCATTTGTACCTTTGAAAATTAACATAGTCTTACATATTTATGTATTTGTCATTTATGATATTTATTCTTCCCTTATAATTTTTTATTACATGGTAAATATGGCTCATTTACATTGTCCTCTCTAAGGTATGTTGAGTTTTATTCTGTTAGGAGTTAAATTACTGTACCGTCAGGTTCATTTCCCCTTTTATATGTATGGTTTTATGTTTTCTTTAGCTGTGTCTATTTACATTTTTACCTCATTCTTTGTAGTGGCTTTCAGATCAGACGTAGTCATTATTCCTAATGTTTGACTTTTCCAATGTGTTTCCTGGATGCCAAAGAAATTCAGGGAGATATTTTCTCTTTGGCTAGAGTGGAACTCTGATGTATCTCTGCTCAGTCTGGCCTTTATTTCTCTGTCCACTTCTCAAACACAGAACAAACACTCATTAATGTCTTGAATTACTCTGGCCTTATGCAAGAGTTGTCCAGTTTTTAGCCAAAGATCTGAGAGGAACACTCCTCTCACTTCCGTCAACACCACCAAATCCCTTCTCTTGGCATACTGTTCCACAAATTTCAGCCACTTCATCAGCCCCAAGCTCAGTAATCTCCTACTCAACCCTGTAAGATCACCATTCAAGTGATCACCACTCTACTTCCAGACAAGTGGTAAGGCAAGTGTCACCACAAAAAAACCCTGGGTGAAACACCATGAAGAAAATCAGGATGAAACATAGGGCTTCTCTCACTTACTTCCCTACTCTTA
>RJWT010000653.1:0-60871 GCA_004365215.1 Cuniculus paca | reverse complement strand
TGAAACGCACGTGGGAGCCGATCTCCAACCAATCAGCTTCCACGGGTCTGCCCACAACCTGGAGCTCCCAAATGACTGTTTTTTTTTTTTTCTGGCTTCCTTCAGGCAACTTCTGGGGGTCCACCCACTACCTGGCGCTGACACCAGTAGTTAGCAGTCTTGGCCCCAAGAGGGCGCAATCTGCCCGAATCCAAGATGGAGCCCGGCCGACCACTCTCTCCCGTGGTGTGGGGGTGGGGTGGAATTCCAAATACTCACCAACTGCCAGCACAGATCTCCACACCTGCAGCTCTCCTTCACTCCTGCGCCTCTCTGCAGAGACCTCCGGGGTCAACCACAGGTGTGACCATGACCGCAACCGCGACTGCGCACGTCTCTAGGCTCAGCAGGTCTTCTGGTGGGGTGAATCCGGCTCCAGGCTGAGGCGCTGCCAGCCACCACCTTCTTCTTCGTTTAAATTCTTTTTATTCTCTTTGTGGGCTTCGAGTCATATTTTAGATTCTTCCTTGGTTCAGGGGACCCAGTTCCTTCCTTCTTGTCCTCTCCATGATGTTATATTCCAGCATCTGAACTGTTTCTCTCAGAGAGACTGTTTATTCTGCTGCTTACTGTTCGGCCATCTTTAGCTCCTCCTCTTTCCAGACTTTGACCATACCATTCTCTTCTGAGAAATCTGCCGTTAATATCATGGAGGTTCAGTTATAAGTGACTTAGTGTTTTTACTTATTATTTTTAGAATTCTCTCTCTGTCTTGTACTTTTGACATTTTGACTATCATATGCCTTATAAAAGACTTCTTTCAATCAAGTCTATTAGGGATACTTTCTACCTTCTGGATCTAGATACCCATTTCTTTCCCAAGATTTTATTTGTTTATAATTTTTTCAACTTACTAGTTTTCCATGCCTTTTCCCTTTTCTTCATATTCTGGAATGGTCATAATGTGAGAGATGGCTTGCTTAATGGTATCTCATGAGTCTTATTAAACCTTTTCCTTTCTTTAATCTGACTATTTTAAAAGACCTGTCTCAGGCTCAGAAATATATGCTTCTCCCTGATCATTTCTGCTGCTGAGGTTCTCAGCTATACATATATTTTTATTTCATTTATTGAATTCTTTAGCTTCAACATTTGTGATTCATTCTTTTTTTTATTATCTGTTTCTGCTGTTTCTCATTCCTACCATGAATTGTCTCCTTAATTTTATTGAATTGTCTGTCTGTATTCTCTTGTAGCTCATTGTATTTCTTTAAAAATCACTTTTAAATTATCTGTGAGAGTAATTTCCTTCTTGGGGGGAGGTCTATATTGTTAGAGAGTTATAGTGTGCCTCTAAGTTATAGTGACATGACACCTATATGGTGTCAAATTACCTTGGCTTTTTATACTTTTTCTGTATCTACATTGGTATTTGCAAAGGTAGCAGGTCAGTTGCCTCTAAAATTTTATAGGGTACCTTTTATGAGTAAAGACTTTCTATTGGCTTTGTGTTTTATGGTGTTGGCTAGACATGTTCCATTGGTTTTTCTTTCAAATGGGTGCATTAGTGTAGTTTTACATGTGGCTTCTTCAACTGTAATTCATGTTGGTGATGTCTCCTCATGTCACTGGGGCCTAGGTGGCAGGGGTTGTAGAACTGTACCACCAGCTGGTGTATACCTTCTATGGGGAGTAGGTTCACTAGCTTCTCTGGCCATGGTATGCCTAGCAGGATACTCATTATTACTTGGTGCCTGGGATCTCCTGACTGGTTCAACAAGTCCAGGTTGACAGCTGATAGGGACAATTGCCTGGCTGCTTCCCAGGACCCTGGGTGGATAGAGTCTTAAGATGGCTCTGTATAGCAAGAGAATGAGTGGAAGAGGGCATAGTATGCACTGGTGCTTTCTCTGGGGTAATGCAGCAATATGGCAAACCAACAGCCCCCATAACTGGGATCAGGACCTGGGAGGGTTGCAGGGTGCTCTAGCAGTAAAGCACTTGTGTAAAGAGTGAATACTACCAGAGGAAACATTGGAAGACTTTTAGTAAAATTTTAGAAGGCATTGGTAGAAGTGTACATATTAATTAGCTTCTAATATATGCAAGTAGTAAGACTAGAACTCATTGGAAACTTTTACACTTGAAAAGGGAAAAAAATCAGTTGACTGATGTACTCTAAAATCAAACTATATAAATGCAAAAATCTTTTTAGCCTCTACCAAAAAGGCAGTGTCTTCAGGCTATGTAGTATCTGACGTTAGAGTTTAATACAGTGAGCAAGAAAAAGAATGCAGTATGTTCCAGGAACATTAGAATACCATGCAGAAAACTAATTGGAATTGTAGGAAGAAAGTAGCATGTCCAATTGTAAAGAGAGACAGAGGACATAATTTGATCAGCAGGGATTGGATTCTCCACGACTTTAAGATAGTTGGGGTCAAGCACTGGGGGAAGCTTAGGTCTACACTTGAGAGTGCTTAATAATGACTTTGGGTACAGTATTAGCACCAGGAGTATCCAAACTCACACTGTGGACTCATGGCTATTTATGAGTAGATGCCAATGTTTCCCTTCCCCAATGCATCTTTCTCCCATGCACACATTCACATGGGAAGTTTAACTTAGAACTCCCAAGAGAACAAAAGATATGAAAGCCCTGACACATTTCAAGAAAGATGGTAAATTGCTACAGCCTATGATAAAATGTGGTAGGGGGAGACATGATTCCACTAATGTTTCTCTAAAGATGGAGAAGTCCAAATATTGAGTGGTGACAGCCACAACAAGTGGTTGTTAAAATGCCCAGTATATAGAGAGGCCTAGTTCTACCAAAGGACTCATCCTAGCTTCGAAGAAAAGTTTGAGTGTGGAATTGTTCACTCCATAAGATTTTTGTTGAGTTGATAAGCTATGAGATCTCTTAAAATAGACACAGATTTTCCTCTCTCAGACTTCACTGATCTCCTCTCACCATCCTTTTGACTAATTAAATTCTACACTGAGCTCTAGTGCCAGTTTCAGGTCCCACTCTGTGCCTTAAATCCTATATCCCTAATTTCCCCTCTATGGAATGTGCCTCTCTGTTCCGGGCACTTTGAGGTATAGTTTATTTACGTATGTATCCTGCTTAGCCAAAAGCATCATGGTGACAAAGTAGCTTTCTTTTATCTCTGTTTTATCCTCAGAGTCAAACACAGTGCTGCCACATAAATATTTACTGAATGAGCAATAAACAAATGAGAATAAGCAAAAGCCAAGTGTTATGGCTAACTCTAAGACAAGAGATGGGTACTCCTGTAGACGAAATTCAATTTTGTTGGATTGTAGAACTTCTTATACTTGAATATATCCTAGCTGTCTTTAGTAAGTGAAAGAGAAAACAAGCAAAAGAACTAATTCCCTGATAACTTAATTAACAAGGATAACAAAGCCAGTACTTGGGGGACAGAGAAGCACTTCTGTGGTACCCTGAGCTTGGGACCTACATAGACCTGAATTAATTCCATGGCTTTGACAGTTAGCAGTTTTATGAGCTTGAGAAAATCTCATAACTTCTTGGATGCTCATTTCCCTCACCTGTAAAAGACAAATCATAATAGATTCATCTCATTAAGCAACTATGAGGTTTGGTAGGCAAAATGTTATCACTTAGAGACATCTAATCTAATCAAATAGCTGTTCTCATTCAAGGAAAACTTTGGGGAGTTTAAGATTGATTCAATGAGACTAAACAGAAAAATGAGACTAAACTGCACAAATGAGAGCTCATTTAATGCATTTGTTTTCTAGTTGATTGTCTCCTACACAAAATTGTGAGATTCCTAATCTAGGGACTAAGGTTGTGTTATTTACTCCCCCGTCTTACTGAACACCGACCTGTCTCAGTCACTTTCCTCATTGCTGTGACACAGTACCTCTCACCCATAATTTAAGAGAGGAGAGGTCTATTTGGGCTCCCATGTTGTAAAGGATTCAATTCATAGCCAGCTGGATCCAAGGTAGAGACAGCATGGCAGAGGAAAGATACTCACATCAAGGTGGCCAGAAAGCAGAGAAAAAAGGGAGGAGCCAGGAAGGGAGATAAGCGTACCCATCCAGGTTCCACCTCCAGGGATCTGTCTTCAACCAGACCCTGCCTCCAGCACAGCAAGTCAGCTGTAGTGCCCCATGATCCAGTTTCTTTCTAAAAGCCCCAGCTATAAGCACATGAGAGTTTTAGGGGTTATTCTTGATGTAAACCATAACAAGACCCTTTAACATAGGAGATCATTAGTAAGCATTTAATGAATAAATGAATGTAAATGAAAGTAAATTCCTAGGAAAGTCACTATGAATTGTCAAATGAGAGTATTGTATAGTCTGTCTTGGAGTTGAGACCATTACAGGTTAGAGGACTCTAGAAAGGCTGTTAACATTCCAGGTAGGAGGGGTGGGGAGGAGGATGAAATAGAACACTGCTGACTACCGTGAGGTCATGGTTGTGGATGGTGCCCTTCAGGAATAAACAGCCTCTCATATCCTGACCCCTGCTTTGCTCTCCCTGCTTTGGACTATAGATACTGTAAAGTTACAAATACTTTCTTTTTGCATTGATCTTTGAATAGTCTTAGAATATTTCTATGTCCCCTTTCTCATAACTGCTTCTTACTCTGGGACTCAGAATAGAAATCATCTCCCCTTTCAAGGCTTATGAGCCCCTCCAAATTGGCTGCCAGCTTAACGCCACCATAGCAAAGGATCATCTGTATTGTGTTTCTATGCTGAATTGTTCTTTTCCTCACAGCAGGCTGGGGAAAGGCAGGGACAGTCCGTGCTCCCCACATATTCACCAACCTGTAGCATATCACAGTCACAATTTATCAATTGAATAACACCCTTCTAAGACAGCCAACCTAAAAGAATCCTAGGAATGTTATTGGAAATATAGGAAGATTGTGGAGATGGTTAGGCCTTAATTTGGATCATTTCAGTTTTAATTTTTCTTGAACAGAAATCCTCATAAGAATAAATACCTAGGAAGTAATCCCACAGGAGGAGAGAGGAGTAAGATGCCATCTCCAGAGGAGAAAGAAAAAGAAAGGGCCAGAAAGACACAACATAAGTTTAGGGATTAGACAAAGTAAAGGAGCTGACCCAGGAATAAGATACAGAATCTGAAAATAAGGAAAATGTTTCTCAAGAGTAGATATCATTGAACCCTGCAATAGGAATTTGTAAAAGCCAGGTAAGGGACAGATGCTGAAACGAAGCATGTGGTGGAATGGAATCAACTTCTGCAGCTCTACAAGGCAGGAAAATAGCAGGGCAAAAATTGAAGGTTACTGGGCCAAAGGCAGCTTTACTAAAACAGTTTAGGTTCACGGGTATGATTGGGTGACACAGCAAAAAGAAGAGCTAGGGAAGATGATATGGAAAAACTGAAGGAGGCAAATATGAGATGGAAAGTTACTGGTGTTCTGCTTTATTTCTGGAATTTTTTAGTTCCTCCCATTCTTTCGCTGCAGTGAAAGAGACCGAGGCACATTGCCTTATTGGGTGGTGTAGCAGTCTCCAAAATAGTTGATGAAGCAGACAGCAGCACAGTTGGAGGGTGTTGGAAGGGACAATCAGCAACTCTGATGAGTGTTTTCTTGCCTTGCTTTGTAGATCCTTGGATTTAGGTGTTTCAGTATTCACAGAAACTCCAGCTTGCTTGTGTGCCACTTGGAATCCTTCCCAAGTTTTCTTCATGCATGCCTGCCTTGTGAGGAAGTTTATAATACAGTTAGGGATGCAACAAGGATAGCGCCATTTACTTTAGTGTGTTGGCAGTAACCAGCATCTACAGTAGCTACTTAACAAATGTTTATTGAAGTGAAGTCAAGCTGGGCTGCTGTTCTTTTATGCCACAAGGCTTGACTTACACTCTTGCTCATTTAAGTGGGTGAAAGCGATTTAGAAAAAATTGCATTCTTGCATGAAGAACTAAGAATAGTGGCCATTATATACTGAGCACTGTGTGAAACACTTTATATGTATTTAAAACAATTCCATGAGATAGGCACTATCTTAATCTCCCTTTTTCTGCTAAAGAAACTAAGACATGGATAGGTTGAGGAATTTATTTGCCTAAAGTCTTACTGCAGGTAAATGACTCAGTTGACATTTCAGTTCAAGTCTTATTCAAGAGACCATAGGCTACCTTGCTCCTCACAAGTCACTTCTCTCTCAGCCTTTCTATAAGGTATGCACCCAGAGAATACCAGGACTGTGTAATCTGCAGAGGCATCCTTCTCTTGCCTTCTCCCCTGTTGCGCTCCAACCCTGGGTGAAGCCAAGTTTGCTGGCATCATTAGCATAGACCCTGCTACCCTTAGCAGCAGAACCCCGATGAAAAGTCTGTCTGGGCAGGCTCATGGTTTGCACACATGGGTCCCCAGCTGTCTTATTCTTGAAGAGGACCCCTGCTGAAAACAGAACAGCCTTAGTTCTTGCTACAAAGCTTCCTGAGTGGCTGACAGACTTGCAAGTGTCCAGGGGACAGAGCTGTGGCTGATTAAATTTGCTTTAGATCCATCAAATGATTTAAGCAAGGTGCTTTGAGGTAACCAATTTGAATAACTCCTTAGAGTAACTGGTGATGACTCCCCTTGAATCTCTGATCAGCTTTGCTTTCAATAATTCTAAAGGCAAAGCCAAAACCATAAGGAATCTTGATCTTGAGGACTTCACAGGAGCATTCCTTAAAACTGACCATTTCTTCTCTCATTGTCAGCCCCTGTCAGGATTTAATAGATGTGCCTGTGATTTATTAATCTGTCTGATTCCCTCTGGGGCAAGTCCTATTTTTCAAAGATATCCCATGCTCCAAGCAGTTCTGTGCACAGTGACTGTCCATCATAGGCACCTGCTCCAGCAATCGGTAGCTCTAGATTGGTTCTCCAGACACTGCTGCAGTCTCCTGGAAACTGGCACATGGAGGACGAATGAACTTGTAGAAATCTACTCCTGTGGCAAAGAGGGAAGACAGATTAGGCATAGAAGGCGGGTTGACCAAGGGCTGAGAAATATAAAGATAAACGACCAGGAAACCAAACCATACAATAGTAGCACTTCACAGGAATAGATCGTGTTTGTCTTTTTTTACAGTAGTAATGATGGAATCCAGGCCCTTACCATTGAGCTACATCCCTAACTTTTTTTATATTGAGACAGGGTCTCACTGTGTTCCCGAGGCTAACCTCAAACTTGCTATCCTCCTGCCTCTCTCTTGAGTAGCTAATATTACAGGCATGTGCTCCTGTGCTCAGTAGAACTATACCCTCGTGATTCATTCCTCCCACTTTGCAAGAAGCTGTGGCATCTGAGTAAATGAGAAGTCTTGAAGACCCTAAAAAGGTCTCAGTGGGATTTAAGCAATCTGAAACTCAGCAGAATTAAACATACGTTCAAGTAGAACCATATTTCTTTCCTTCCATCTTTTCATCCATGTTAGTTCTTTTCCCCTTTCAAAAGCATTTAGCAAGGATCATGAAACAGAAAAAAGACAAAAAGAGAGGTGAGCTATTTGCTGGAGATAGACAATTCCCTCGCGCTGGCATTATGTCACTGAACTGGAATAGCTATCAGAGACTCTCTTTTTCACTTTTAAATGGGCCCAAAATGTCACTGTTATCAAAGCTACACTTTAAAGAAGACAGCAGATAATGTGTCTCGCAAAAAAGGCAGATATAGCGTGGAAAAATGTGCCATACTTCTATTCATGAACTGTCCCTTCCCTCTGCATCAACTTGTGTCACAAATTGCTATTTGCTGACAAGTTGTAGTGATGGGAACCCGAAGCTGGTGGCAGCGCAAGAGAAATGTGCCATTCATGCAATGTCAGGACTGTTGCTTTGCGCCAGCCCAAGTCGATCACTAGGTGACTGGCTGACTGGAAAGGGAGGATGGGAAACAGGGAGGAAGCCAACTTTCATTACAGGCCTGATTCTCAGGTAGGTGCTTCAGCAGCACTGGTAACCAAAGAGAGACATCCATTCACTGCAAGAAGCATGAGACGTTCTACTCATCTCTACCCCACCCCTTTCTGTATCGCCTGGCACACACATGCACACACTTAGCACTGTCCTACTGCAGAGGCAGAAGCGTTGCCAAGGACTTCAGCTTCTGCCTTGAATTGCCTTGACAATTATCTTGAAACCTTTGCTATTTTTAGCGTGGTGGCTGATGCCTCTGAATACTTGGTATTTAAATATTTGTTGGGTAAATGAGGGACCAAGTGGCTTTTATCTGAATGGATTTATTAACTTGGATATTTATGGAAATTACTATTTTAGTGGACTTTCATAGATACTAGCTCTTTTGATCTTTCCAACCACGAAAAGCAGTAGCTCCTCTAACTGCTACAGAAACCAAGTCACCCAATCGTGGCACTTAACAAGAGTATATCATTCTTTACTTGTTTTTTTTTCCATTTGTTTTTAATTACCTAAGCTACTTTGGTAATAAATCTGAAAGAGAATGTTTAGTAAAGGATGTCAGAAAGCTTCTAAAATCAGTAAGAGGCTACAAAATTGGGTGTAGGGATAGAAAAGGAGTAAGATGCCTTCCGAAGCCTGCCAGGTAGAAATTCTGTGAACCTGAAGAGTCTAATCAGTAGGCCATGGCTAAGATGAAGAAGATTCCAGCTGGTTCCCATCTCCTTGTTCTGCTCAAGAGTAATAGCTCCAGGAAGGCATGCTAGAGTATCCAGACTGATTCCTTCCTGACCCCTTAACTGAGGGAGGATGGAGCTAGATGACAGTTCCAATGAGCTGTGTTCAGCGAGGAAAACTCCCCCAAGGAAATCCATGAAGAGAGAGAAATGGATGCTGGGAAGCCAAATCATCCCATCAGAAGCTAGAATGTCTCCTAGATACATGGAAGCTCAAAAGCTCAGTGCTTAGCTGATTTCCTCCAATTTATATACACGGTGCTTTAAAGGGTAATTTATAGCTGGGTTTTCTACTCCCACATTCCACTCTTTCCTATACTGCTATCACTTCATGTGTCCTTTTAGACCTCAGAACAAGTCTTTACAGGAAATGTACTGTCAAATCCAGGTAGCCTAGCTGAGGTCAGGCTCTTAACCAAGATTTATATTATTATTTAAAAGCTGCGATTAAACCAAACAAATATTGTTGCATAGCGATGGAATGCCAAGCTTAGAAGCCTCGCAACTGGAATTTTTCTGGCCCACTTCAAAAAGAGATCACTTGGGGAGACAGAAGAGAGCTGGTGAAAGATAAGTTCAGGTTTCTGTGCTGGTGAGCTATGCTAGACTGGTTCTTGCCAGAGAAAGGACAGACAGGCGAAACTAGAGAAATCCAAATAAAGTTAAATTTTAGTCAATACTATTTTACCAATGTTAATTTCTTAGTCATAAAAAAGTATATTTTGGTTCTGTAAAATGTTGATATTAGAGGCATCTGGGTAAAGAATATGCAGAAATGTTTTCTGTTTTTGTCTTTTCTATAAATCTACAATTATCCCAAATATAAAATGTTGTTTTAGAAAATGTCTTTGCAACAAATAACGAACGTTGATGGCTAGCCTTCTGATGCATGACACTATGGAATCTCAAAGGTTCAGAATGTCAGCTTCTGTTCCAAGGCAGCAATAGTCACAGAAGGAGAGTACCATATTGAAAGAGAATTTGAGGGACAGGAATTATACTGTGAAGAGAGGCATGGACTTTGGGGACACTGTTGAGGGAAACATATTTGGGTGTATCTTAAAGCTGATAAAATGTGAATCTCCGAAGGACAGGAGACTGTGAAGCATAATTTGTAGATGATAGAGATAAGAGGAAGACTGCAAATGTATATAGAGTAGGTGCATGTAAGACCTCACCATCAAGACTGAGGGTTCAGGACCTCCTCTTCTCTGTTGTCAGCTGGTTGAGATCATCAGGGCTGTTCTTGGAAAGGATGCTTTGATTTGATCTGGTGAAAAGATTCATAGAAGGGAAGTGAAAGGCAGGAAGGGTGATGAGAAGGTTGTCCCAAATTTAAGAAATAAATCAGTTCTGTGTCATAAGTACCAGAAGGAGTTATCAATGAGAATCTGTTTGTCCAAATATTCAGAAGTATCATATGAAACACCAAATGTTTGCTATTGTTTATGGAAACCTAGGAAAGCAAACTAGATGTGGAATTTGGCTTATGGCTTGTAATAGTCTTTGATATTTTGGTAAAAGATTAAAAATGTGCCAAAATATCCTTTTAACTCTATGAACCAGCTGTTCATTTTCAAAACATAATTTTTATGTTTAAAACATGACATTTTAAAATTTCTACATGTATTTGAAAGTTACTATCTTACATGCATGGCCCTAAATACTTTACCAACATTAATTCATTTAGTCTTCATATTATTCAGAGTTAAGAGGTAAGCATTAGATTGCCCCTGGGCTATAGATGGGGAAAAGAAGAACAGGGAGTTAGGTGACTTGCCTAAGATCACAGAGCCAGTAAAAGGTAAAACCAGGATTTAAACCCAAGTAGCCTGGGTGAGTTCATGCTCTTATCAAGGTTTTTCATTATTATTTAGAAGTTGTGAGTATAGCTGTGTACAGTGATGTGCACCTCTATCTCAGCACTGAAGGAGGCTGAGGCTCTCGCCTCATGGTGGATAGGAAGGCAGTGTGACCGCTCTCTTCTGACCAGACCCCACCTCCTAACAGCAAATCTGCTATAAACCCCATAATCTAATCACCTCTCAACAGCCCCACCTATGTATGAGCACATAAGGCTGTTGAGTGACATCTAGAGCAACTTAATGAGAACCTATCTCAAAATTCAAAATGAAAAAAGGGCTAGGGATATAGCTCCATCAGAAACTCATTGTTCAATTCCCAGCACCACCCAAAAAAAAAAAAAGTAGAAGAATAAACACTGTCAAGCTGGGTGTGGTGGCTCGGTGGCTCACACCTGTAATCCCAGCACTCAGGAGGCTGAGATAGGAGGATTATTGTGAGTTTGAGACCAGCCTGGGCTACAAAGCAAGCACAAGGCCAACCTGAACGGCATAGTGAGACCCTGTCTCAAAAAAAATAAGGACTGGGGATTTGGCTCAGCAGCCTAAGCGCCTGCCTGGCAAATGTAAGGTCATGAGTCCCCGGTGCCGCAAAAAATAAATAAATAAATAAAAATAAACACTGTCAGAAATTGTAACTGACAGGCTGTAGATATTTAGCATAGCATATGGATTGTGCTTTGTTTTGGTTTTCTAATTTTAGTAAGCAAGGATTTTTTTAAATTATAGATTTCTTTTTTTTTTATATACACTCCCATTCTTATTCAGCAAGAATTAAAGCTAGCCAGTTAGAGCTGCTGCCTGCAGAAATGATAGGTATATAATTCTCCCCTGTTTCCACCACTGCTTACTGTCTTCCTGACACTGATGCAGGGGGTCACTGTCGTTTATTATTCTAGTTGCAGTGACTTCTGGTATACTTTCCCCTCACATGCCCCGCCTGGTCCACGCAGACAATTGCTGTCACAATTGCACTTTATGAACTACAAGGTCCTGGGGGTTCTATGGTTACCTGGTAAAATATTACCTCCCAAATGGCTGTGGTTGCAGTATGTTGTCTAATTAAAGTTTTCCAGCTGCTGGAGCTTTGGAATCTAACTGCAGGACTAACTTTTCCACCCAGGTCACTGTAATTTTCAGAAGAAATGCTGACTCCCGAATCTGGGAGTAAAGGTGAGCACATCAAAGTCCTGAGTTCTATTTAATTACCTCTCCCCTTCCTTTGTTTCGTATGAGTGTTCAACCATTCAGGGAAGGCTCTTAAAAACTTTTTGAGTATTTACATTCAAATCTGAACTATAGCCAACTTGATTATTTGGGTTATTTGCTTTATCATTCTGTTTGTATAGTCCTTTACAATTTTCAAAGTTCTTCCCTAAATATCATTTACTTTTCACAGTGACCCTGTGAGAGAGTGACAGGACCAAAATTGCCACTCCCCAAGTGAAGAAAACAATGCATGCTATGAACAAAGGTTTTTGCACTTCACCCTTTCTGCTTCAAACCAGACCCTGGTGGTACTTTCTTTGTAAAGCTTTTTCCTAAAAACAAAAGTAAAAATGTGCTTATTTAATTAAAACATCATTCTCTAAGGCCTAAAAACTTCCAGACTGTGTTATTCTCCCTCCCCACTGAGACATAATTGAAGATTGATATGATACGTTTTATTAATTAGGCCCATCTGGTTTTCCCACAGAGAAGAAAGAAATGTGTCATCTTTTATGCCACCTGATTTAAATAAAAATCCACTTGGATTTAGCCTTTTCATGCTGGTGCTCTACCAAAACGACCAGAAGTGAAATGTGAAATATTTGCCTTCATCCCATTCTTAGAGAGAAAATACGAATCATTGTAGAAAACACATTTTCTTTCAGAGAATAGAGGAATTGAGGATCGTGAAGGAGCTGTGTGCCCTTCATTACTGATCGCAAACCAATCTGAACAAGTCAAGGGACGTTTTTAGAAAAAAATACAGAGGGGCAGTGCTCTCTACTTAATTTCAAAGAGCTAGGTGTGTGTGTGTGTGTGTGTGTGTGTGTGTGTGTGTGTGTGTGTGTTTGTATATTCAGTTGAGCCACACTGCCCAGATACTGGGTTATTATGTTTTGGTGGCCTATGATCATACCACCCTGAACCTGCCTGCTCTCATCTAAGTGTTTCTGTGAAGATTTCTTTTAAATGAGACTGACATTTAATTCAGTTGCACGTGAGTCTCCAAAATATGGGCAGGCCTTGCCCAGTCAGTTAAAGGCCTTAATACAACATTGAAGAGGGAATTCTGTCCAGAGACCACCTTCATACTTCAATGATGACCCTTTCCCAACCTTCTGGCCTACTTCGTTTACTGGGGTTCAAACTGGCAAGCTACCATAATTATGCAAGTCAGTTTCTCCCCCCTCCCTCCCATATATCTGAGAACCAATAGGAGATACATGTCTGTCTGTCTGTCTGTCTGTCTACCTATCTCCTGTTGATTCTGTTTTTCTGGAAATCTCTGACTAAAACGTATGAGTATGTTACCCTTTAAAAATTAAGATTCTAAGGGCCGGGGATTTAGTTCAGTGGCCTAAGTGCCTGCCTGGCAAGTGTAAGGTTGTGAGTTCAATCCCCGTTGCAGCTAAAAAAAAATTAAGATTCTACACTAGGAACTGGCAGACACTATGTTTTAGACTTGAAGAATGATACGATCTGTGTAGAAATTACCCAGCTATGTTGTTGGGCTAGAGCAACCACAGACATGGCTGTCCTGATAGCATGACTATGTTTTAATAAAACTTTATTTATAAAAATAACTGGTAAGTCAGATGTGGCCCACAAGCCATTGTTGGCAGTCTTTACTCTGTACAACCAAGGTGCTCTAACATAGTGATCATAATATTTATTGGCTGGCAGATAAAATACCGAGGATTTCCAATAAATACCCAAGTATTTTATGGCATGTAATGGGTGCGTGCTTCAACCACAACTCAAATTTACAAGCTATAAAGTGCTTTGTTACTTTATAAACTTAATATCTAATTCTCATTCCACTAGAGTGACACAAGAGAAACTCAATTGGGGAACCCACTGTGATTTCCCAAGAGCTTAGTTTGTACAAAGGGAGCATGACCACATGGTTCTTGATGTCTTCAGCCCATGGTTGATACATGGTGATGTGTCCATTATCACATCTGATCCTTAGTCTTCACAGGTCACAATGAGAAAGTTCTAATTATTTTCTGCAGAGCTTCTTTATGACCAAAGGTGTTTTCTATTCTTTGCATCACATACTCAAGAGTCTTTTTGTTCTTCCATCAGACGAGAACAGTGAAAATCCCCTAAAACTATTTGTGGTCTTATGGTCCAGTCCCAAGATAGGTTGTCTTACCCTGAGTCTTACCACTCCTGAGTTCTTTTTACTACTATATAGAATAAATTGGGTACCATACTAGTCTATCTTTTTCTCCTATTCTCCATACTCAGCTCATGGAACACAATTTAGGAACTGTCACCCCTACCTCTCTTTCCTTCTCAACTCAGTCTTCTTTTTTCTGGTCCAGGAAGGAAGAAACATTTCATGCTCATCACATCTTGAGTCCTTTCCATTCCTTTTCTTAGCTAAGCTTTTTAAACTCAAAAGGCAGCAAAACTTGTGTTTTCTGGAGACGGGCTGGTATTTATTTTCTCTCACTCTCGCTCTCTCTGTCTGGGTGTGTCTGTCTGTGTCTATCTGTCTGTCTATCTCTCTGTCTCTCAACTGAGGATTGAACCCAGGGCCATCTCAGTTAGCTATATCCCTAGCTCTTTTTAAATTTTTTCCACAGTGTGATAGTTCTTTCCTGAGGTAGCGAGCAAACATGCCTGGGTCTTGATTAGGAGAAATGACCAAAATGAGAAAAGGCAACACCAGGATAATCCACTGGTAAATATTTGATAAATACTAATTCTGTTACAATCAGTCCTCACAATACACAGAGTAAATTCCTATCCTCATTGAACAGGACTTGAAACTGAGTCTTGCCCAAGAAACAGATCCAGGATATAAATCAAGGTCATTCTGACTCAAAAGCCAGGACTTTGAGCCTCCCGTGGGTTCTATTAACCCAGGACTTAACAGGATGTTCTGTCAGAATACAGAATGATCTTTTAAGTCTGAAAATTCATTTGTGAATTGAAATCAAAGGCAAATAAAGAATGCAAGAAATAAGTGAAATAGGCAAGGGCTTTAAGTATAGGGAAAGCAGCGATTACTGTGGTTATGGTCAGCATTTAAATCCTTTAAATCCTGGTTTGGGTTAGTTTTAAATTTTATTAGGACTCAGTTCATGGATACATAGAAGTTAGGAGGAGGAATTTCATATCCCTAAGTCTTGCAGGAAGATGCCTGGCTCACGGCCATTGGTTCAGGTCTTTCCTCTGGAGATGAGCCAGCCATTTTCAGCATCAGTACATATCCCCACTGACATGAATCACTTGTGAGTTCTGTCGCCCAACCACGATACTCCTCAGGATTTCCCCATTTACCCATAATCATTTCTAATATCTTTTTGGGGAGCTTGGGAAGTTTTCATATACCATTCATCTTGAGATTCTGTGGAAATGTCCAGGTGGGGCCAGGAGAATAAGGAATTATTTCCCTTGTTATTCCAGTTAATCACGGCTACTCAGACAACAAGAGTAACCTGGGATTTCTCATTGACACTTAATTTTCTCTGATAATAATTGTGAAGGTAAGCAGTGGTTGATTTTCATTTGAAAACCCTTCCCAAAATTTATATGGAGCTGCTGTTCGATGATTTTACCTCTTCAGTGTTCTCAAGCCATGGGTTATGGGAAGTGTCTAAATTTTGAAAATGTTTTCTCCTTCAGTTCATTTCCTACCTTTGTTGAACTGTTTTGGGTGGGAAAACTATTCACATGTAAATATGCATACTTGGAGTTTCCAGACTCTTTCAGCGTTCCTAACTGCTGCTCCGTATTTTGAGCTGAACAAACAGAAACCCAAAACCTTCTCTCAGAAGATCAACTCTCACAACTGTTTCTCTGCTTTCCAAAGCCTATTTTGGAGCTAAAAGGGAAGAGTCTGATTCATTATTCTAGGACAATGATGGCAAACCCTTTAGAGCTTTCTATGGTAACAAACAGCTGGCCGCAGTACACGTGCCATAGGTTTGCCACCACTGCTCTAGGATCTCTTAGAAACCATTTCTCTCACCATCCTCCTTTTGTGTGCATGTGTGCACACATTCATGAAAACACACATATGCACTTCACTATTGCAATAGACATAGAAATGTGTCATCCTTGATACTAGAAGTTTGTGTTTCTGGATATTTATTCTCAGAACCAACTAGTCTGTAATGGATTCTTATACTTTTTCAATACTTGAAGATCATTTGCATGTCTGAAAACACATTGCTTGTCACCTTAGGGAGCGATAGCTAAAACTCGCAGGCCTTCCACCTGGAGTGATAAAACCGTTCTAAAAGTTACTGATAATATCTGTAAGCATACTGTAAATATACTGCACAAATCCATAAATATAATAAAAGTCCTTAAGTTGTACACTACGAGTGGATGAATTATATCTCTTTAAAGTTGCTTAAGAAAAAAATCAGATTTAAAAAAATGGTGCAGCTTTCTAGGACCTTTAACTATGAGTCTGAGGAAGTAGATGGAAACTCCTGGCAGATATTCTGATTCCCAAACACAGTACTTTGTTTTCCTTTTCACAGAGTTCACATACAAAATTCTGCCTAATTCATTTTAGTCCTTTTTCCCCCAAGTCCCACACATTTGGCACTGGGATACAAAATTGCAACTCATCTTTTGGCTAACAATTCAGATATGATTCACTTTGATGAGGTTTTCCTGAACCAACCAAATGTGAGGTAAGAGCATTTGCGGTGTGTTAATAAGTTACTCTAAAGTTTTCCTGTTACACCTTGTTTCACACTGTATCATAATTCCTGCCTACTGGACTCTGAGCTTTCTGGGAGCATGAATTGCATTCATTGTGTCCATCATTTTTGGAAGACAACACAGAATGGATGGATTGATTATCTGTGTAATTTATTCTCATGGGATAAAAATGGAAAGAAACTGTAAAGATGTTTTTCCTAAGCCTATAGAAAAAAGGAGATGTTAGAGCTCAGATTGGTCATTTTGTTTTTTCAGAATCTCGATCTGTGAGTGGTATGTAATAAAGATTTTCTCTCATGCACATTTGCTATTATAATTGACCTAGCTCTGCTGTCCTGCTGTTCTCCCTGCTTGTTTATAAATTAGAGAACATCTTTCCACTTGGTAGGGGAGCTATATTACAGTATAGCAACAGTAAGACGGCAGTATGTGGACAATTTAAAAACATCATTGCCACTCAAACAGGATGTCCCATACTTCATAGGCATGAAATCATTCACTGAGTTAGAAAAAAAGAGATCAAGAAGTTATTCACAGGACCAGCAGTTTTTAACCAGGGTAGGAGCAGAGCCAACATATCGAAAACATAAAGATTTCTCCGGGTGACTCCTCTTTCCTTGTCCATTTCCTCCCTCATGGTTCCCATGATGGTCTAACCTGGCCACCGACTGTACTCCAAGCCTGGTTGTAAAAGATATGTAAACCTTTCACCAAAATGTAAGAATCGGCTTGGAGACACCTCTCAGGCCACATGGCTCAAACTGCCACTAATGCAAGATTCCCTCCAGCTCTGCCTTGAGCAGAAGATATTCTGTTTGTGCTTTGAGCATTTCGACTGATGAGTTGTCATCACTGTAGGAGACAACTGATTTCTCCTTTGGGCGAAAGCATTATTTTAGAAGAGTAGCATCTGAAAGTACCTAGGTCTGGAGACACACTGCGTTATAGTCCTAGCTCTGCCCTAGAACCAGCTGGGTTCCCTTGCACAAACAAGTTACTTAACCCCTCAATGCCTTAATTCTTTGTACAAATGGGAAGTCAATAATATAGTGTTTGTATTATGAGAATTAAATGAGAAAAATGTATATAATACTTTTAGACTGCTGCCTACTGCATAGGTAGTATTCAGTAAATACTAGTTTATAAAGCAAACCTAGAACAGTTCTTAAATTGATCCTACAACTGGTGTGACATTGGCAAATAAAACTAACAAATGGAATGAGCTATAGCTGCCATGCTGGTCAAAGTTATACCAATATGCTACTCTACCGTACATGATATCTTGTAATTTTGGCCTCGATTTGAATGAAGGACTCTGGATTCAATCGCAAAGAAAGTGCAAGATTAGGAATCACTAAACAGATGCAGTGTTGCAAGGGAAGCAACTTAATAGGTATGTAGATGTTGAGAGGTGTTTATTTGTAGGAATTAAATACTCCATTCTCCATTCTCTTCAGCAAAAACTCTGGAGCAGAAAGTGACACTTCTTTGGGACCCTGTCTATCCTCTGGGGCTTTGGGTGCTTATTTTACCAAGCCTGCTGTCACTGCCACAAGGGCTAGTGAATACCACTAGACAACACACAGTCAAATAATGATTAGCTTGGAAAGAAAGAACATTTCTCTGCTTTCAGTACCTGCATGCAGAGTTTGATGACTACACTTTGTGATTTCAGTTAACTTTGTAATTCTGAAGTTTGAAATTGCCTACCTCATCAAAGTGATAATTAAAATCTACCCCATCTCTCAAAGCAGTTGGCTCATTCTCACAAAAAGAAAAAAAAAAGACCATTGTTTTTGATGTTTCTAAAACACCTTGTATTGTAATCATGTGGTGTCCTTACACAGGTTCCAAGGCCTTCACTCAGACCCTCACTTTTCAGGTTAGAAAGCCAAGCAAGGAATAAGGTTTATAATGATTCCATAAGCAATGTAAACCATTCACTTTTCCTTCCCAAAAGACAAGTCATCCTAAGAACCTATTTCTTCAGAGTAGTCATTAGACACAGGGAACAAAGATCTTGAAAAATATTCTCAGGTACTCAAGCACTTGTAACCCAAGAACCTTTCAGTGTTTCCCACTATGACACTGGCCAACCTGTCGGACAGAATCACCTCTCATTTAAAGCACATCTCGTGCTTTGCAGCTAAATATAAAATTGATGTGAAACAGACTATTGAGTAACAAAGATGAGGGTCTGGGGTTTCTTTTATGTCTGTAATAGGTCAGTGTCTTCCAGTCATCAATTTTCATCTTGTTATGCTGCTACCTGTTAATGGAAAGCCTTACCTGCGTCTGATTCACCTGGAGACATCTTCAAACTCATGCCAAGACCATTTACTGAAAGAAGACCATTTAGGAAAATCTAAGTTTTTCTTTTTTTTTCCCCTCAGTGAATTGAGCTATGACCAACTCATAGAACATTTAAAAAGATTAATTTTATTTGCCCCAGACTCTGTATTTCAGAACTTACTATTTTTTTCCTACCTGTGCAATACCTTAGTCCCACTCTTTGATGCTCTTTATTAGGATACCTCTTATTTGTCTTGGCTCTCACCCATCCCTAGGCACAGAGGCCCCATCCTCTTGGCCTTTGTGCCTGGTAGGTCACCAGAATTGTTGTGTTGCTCTTTATTGACTTGGTTTGCCCAACTGTCTGCTGGACACTGTGAGTTCCACCTCTGTTCGCTCAAGTTCATGGCCCATAATACCTTTCCAATAGTGGTTTTGTTGTGTAGGTCTGACAGAAATATCCTAATTGAAATTTGTTTTTTCATTCAATACATATGGATTGATTTAGTTGACCTAAGGAATGACAAATTATAAGGTGGTCACATTCTAAAGTCAGCAAGACAAAAGAATGAATTATAAATTTTAGTAACATATATACTAATATTGTGTGTGTGTGTTGTGTGGTGTCCTTTAGAAATCTCCTAAATTGTACTCATAATTTTTGATGTTAAACCTTGTACAATAATTTTAATACTTTTAAGGTTTCATGGCCACTGAGTGAAAAGAAAGAAAAGCATATCTAATTGCAGAAACATGGGCAGTTCAGTTATCCTGTCTTAGAATGTAACTTAGTACTAGAGTACTTGTCAAGAATATACTAGGTCCTGGTTTTGATCTTTGGCACAAATGAAATAAAGTAATCCTGCTGTTAGGTATTTATTAGATTCCTGAAGATCAATCAGGAAGTGGGTGTAGTGTTCTCAAGAGCTTCTGCCATTTTCTTTAAATATTAAATCTTTATAGGCTCAATGAAATTGAGGCATATTTGTTATAAAAATTAAATGAAAAAATTTTTGTGACATCACATAGAATAGGTTCTAACACCTTATGGTGTCTCAATTTAAATGCAAATCTCACCATGCGTACCCTTGACTTTGCAAGTTGGAGGGAGGAAGTCAGCGACCAGCCTGTTGGTTGTTATATCTTCACTGATCGGTTGTCACTGTCAGGCCTGGGCTTTAGCAGCCTGTAATGAAGAAGCAGAAAGCTGGGCTGTAGTGACAGTGCTTGTGTTGTATGCATGACTTGTGTGACTATGCCATTTGTGTCACTTTTAAAGTGTGGAGACAAGACTGTTCACCTGGGTAGGGGCGTCTCTGGCTTTGGGGAACTCCAAGTCAGATATAAAAGACACAAATGTAATAAATCACTACCAAGGGGCGAGTTATATAACAGAAGTCTGTTCCAGTCTAGGCTAAAAGTCAAAGGACTTCGCTGAGGAAAGGATATTCAAGGTAAACCGCAGTTAACTGAACAGTAGAGCAAAGTATTTAGTAAGAGATTAGGGGAATGTCCAGAGATTAGACAGAACAGGAAGTCTGGTTGGATTATGAAGTCAACTACATCCTTGTCTGCTCATCTTTCCTGCCTGATTATTGCCACCTTTGGTTAATCAAATCGTTTTCATCTAGATACCAGAATAATGGCTGAGAATAACATACACTTATACTAAAATGTCATGACCTGTAACCTCCAGAGAATTGTAAGGACAGCCCAGAAATTCTCCACCATGTCTTCCTCCACATCCCATTTCATTCCTCCAAAGAGCTACTTCCCCCTTCTTTTTTTCTTTCAACACTCACTTGCTATACCTCCCACTCTTCTTGATGGCTGTTTCCTTTTTTTATGGAAAAAAGAAAAAACCAGATGTAGTCAAAGGAGAACTTCAAGACATTCTGACTTCAGCATCTACCCCCATGTCTGCTGTTTTCTACTAGTTATAAACTGTCCTGTTGCTCTTTAAACCATGCCACCTACTTTTGCAAAGGACCCCAGAATGCTGCAACTATTCAAGGACAATATTCTAAGAGTTAACCACAATTCTCTCACCTACATCTTTAACTTTCCTCCCTGGACTATTCCCCTCAGTGGATAAATGGATTTGCATCTCTTATTAAAGAAAAGAAGAAAAGGCAATCTTCCTTTAACTTCCAAATTATCCCTGCCAACCACTTCATTTATCTTCTCTCTCCTGATGGAAAGCTCCTTGAAATGCTGTCTGTACCCTCTGTGTTCATTTCTTTCCCTCACGTTTTTCTTTGATCTATTACATGAGGCTTTTCCACCACTTCAGAGAACACTCTTTCCACTTTACCAGTAATTTCTATCTGAGATAGATTTATCTTAAAATTAATAATGGTTAAGTTTCAAAATCTTCGTTTTCAAATGGTTTTTCAAAAGACCCTATACTTCATTTATTCTGTCTCTTACATGTTCCCAAATTGTACACATTTGGATGCAATGAAACCAGGATCCACCCTTGATTTCCACATTGCCATATCCAATGTCCAATTTTTTTGTTCTTGTTTTTGTTGTTTTTTTGTCATGTCATACTAAATCTCCCTCATTATTTGATACTATTAATCACTGCGCATTACTAAATTTCTTTGCTTTGTTTCACATTCTCTTTCTTGATTTCCTTCATAGCTGCTGGCTTCTCCTCCTCAGTGTCAGCGATGTATCTGATTTCCCTGGCCCTAACTATTGTTACAACACTAGACTCAACAGTATACTCATTCCCTTGATGATCTCAACCAGGTTTACGATTTCAAATACTATATATCAATGCTAATGCTTATGTGTTTCTCCTGTGAACTCTCAATTTGTGTGTCTAACTAGTAACTTGCTTTCCCTGCTGGGTGCCCAATAAGGATTATCACATCCTAATTCTGAATTCCTGGTCTCTTCTACCAAGTCTCAACTTGTGCAGTATTTCTTGTCTCAGCAAATAGCAATTCCATTCCTCTTGTTACTTATGCACAAAAATCGTCTGTTTCTTTCTTGCTGGCTCATTTGTCAGAAAATCTTGTTGGTTCTATCTTGAAGTAATATCCACCATTTTATCCTTGTTACTACTACTTTCCTACTCCCTAGTTGCCGTTATGTCTTGCTTGCATTATTATACTGTAAATGGTCTTCCTGCTTCCATTACTGACTGATTAGATTTTCTATCTTGGAATCAGAGTCATGTTGTATTACTGCCTTGCTCAATTAATCTAATTGGGGGTGTAGTGGGGGCTGGAGATACAAATGGAAGGGGGCAAGGATACAAAGGAAGGGACTATAGGTGCCTGTGAGGAACTAAGTCTTTTTCAGTGACATAGAAAGACTCTGAAGTGATCTAACCAAGGATTCACTTGAATTTTCATTTTACGATGGTGTTTTCATAATAACATCAAACCAGGAAGAAGGGCCTCAGGATTTGCAATTCCCTCCAAAATTTGAGAATCTGGTGACCCACAATAACTAATATGGTCATTTATATTTACAAGGAAAGCTAAAAGTGATAACATCTGTATGTGTCAAATGTGTTTTTAATAAGGTGTTATCTTGGTTACTTTTCTCTCATTGCTGGGACAAAATACCCAACACCCTAAATTAAGAAAGGAAAGGTTTATTTAGCTCACAGTTTGTGGAGGTTTCAGTTCATAATCAGCTGGCTCCAAAGCAGTGTGGCATGACAGCAGGCAACACTTCAAGGGGGAGAAGACAGCAAATGCAACAAGAGCAAAAAGGAGAAGAGGACAAACCTCTTTTCTTCCCTTATATTGTAACACCCAGGGTGGGTGTAGCACTCACACCACCTCCTTGCCCTCCTCTTTGACAGGATGAGAATGTTTACAAAGTAAGGACCATGGTTCTCTGCTGAATGCTTAAACTTCTAAACTTCTCAGGTTGACACAATGTATTAACTATTACAGGTGTTTAATAGATCCAGTCCCTCCCAATTCTTAATATGTACTTTTACCCCCTCACACACACAAAAGAAATAGAATACCCAAATTCAAGTAAGTAGACTGAAAATCTGTAGAACAAATTTAACCTTATTTTTCTGAGCTTGTATTAGGGTTGCTTCATTGATTTGAGTCTCACAGACCTAAATAATCTTGTTTACGTTTGCCTTGTTTATGAACGAGGCATGCATACACAAATACAATTCTTATCAATCAGTTGAAATTGCATAGCCTGTCTCTTACTCTAGATGCACTTATGTTGAGTATGACAGGATACCGCTAGTAATAAAGTGTTGGCTTAGCATTTCAGCCTTCATTTAAAACAATGTTTAACCAGGGATTTAGCTCAGTGGCATAAGCGCCTGCCTGGCAAGTATGAAGTTATGAGTTCGATCCCCAGTACCAAAAAAAAAACGTTGAAAGATTGGGTGAATAACATTTGCTTCATTCACCCCAATGTGACCTTTGCTGTGGGTTACTTTTCTACTACTAAATGTACAGCCCTGCATTTCCAGTGCTCTTAATGACTCTTTATTTCTCAGCTCAACATTTTTCTCCCATGAACTGTTTCACTGTGTTATCATAAAATTCTACCTGGGCATCAAGTTAATGGTCTAGCAAAAATGTGGTTACTTTCCCTCCTCATGGCATCCTAAACACACTCAGGAATAAATGTATTGAAACTCATCCTAATAAAAGCAGAGCCAAGAGAATCTTACTTTGTGAAATGATTCTTAAAAAAATAATTTCTGCTTTTCATTCTTCATGAAACTCCAGAAGGACATGGATATTATGTATCTTCTCTTTCTAATGTAGTAAGAGTTCTATTTGAGGGGAAATTAAATATACAAGGTTTAATAAAGTCAGTGTTTAATATTTTAATTTGGATTGTCTTTTTTCTCTACTGTGAATGACATACAATTCTCATGGGTCTCTTGTGTTTTTGCAAGTCTTTTTTTTTGACATGAGATTTTTTTTATTTTTAATTCTATTAGTGTATGTTTGCAGTACATAACGATTACATTTCTTGTGGGGAGTTAGTACATGTACATAGAACATCTTAACTGTTTAATCCCTTTCCTTTCCCTTCTCTGTCTCTTCCATCTTTCTATCCCCTTCCCTTTTGCAAAAGATCTATTTCCCTATTTATGGTTATCTTTTATTTTGCTCTTTATTCACATTTTGTGTATCTCATACAAAAATTTAAGAAGCTTCTTATTTATAAATTTAAATTTATACAGAAAAAAATTAAGTTTATATTTCTGATTTCACTTAATATCATGGTCTCAGTACATCAGTTTCCTACAAATGACTCAAACTTATTCTTTTTAGTAGTGTAGTACTCCACTGTGTACAAATATAACATTTTCTTTATTCATTCTTTTCTTGATGGACATATAGGCTGGTTCTAAGATTTAGCTATGATGAATTGGGTGGCCATAAACATGAGTATACATGTATCACTGAAATATGTCTTTAACTCTTGGGAAGATACCTAGCAGGAAACTAGCTCAGTGGGGTTCTTTGAAGAACTTCCATACTTAGTTCCATAGTGATTATATTAGTTTACATTCCCATCAACAGTGTAGAAGAGTTCCACTTTTCCTACAGCCTCAGCAGCATTTGTTGTTTGATTTCTTGATGATAGCTATTCTTTCAAGAGTAAAATGAAATCTCAGTGTTTTGAAATTTGCATTTCTGTATTAACTGGAGACATTGAATATTCCTTATTTATTTCCCATTTGTACTTCTTTTGTAAAGTGTCTATTCATTTCAATTGCCCATTTTTTTTTTGAGTGGGTCATTTATTTTAGGGGTCTAATTTTTTTTTTTTTAGTTCTTAATATATTCTAGGTATTAGTGTTCTGTGCAGGAAATAACTGGCAAAAATTGTTTTTCCCACTCCATTGTCTCTTCACTCTGTTCTTGATTTTCTTTGCTGTGCAGGAGCTTTTAAATTTGTTGTAATCCCATTTGTTGATAATTGATACTTCTCTTACAATTATGTTTTCAGAAACTCCTTGTCTACAATTATGTCTTCAGAAGTTTTATTTATTTTATCTTTCAGCAGGTTAAGTGTTTCTGTTCTCACATATAGGTCTTTGATCCATTTTTATTATAATTTAGAATATGGTAGAATATATGTGTCTAGATTCAGTCTTCTGTATTTGGATAGCCAGTTTTCCTAACACCATGTTTTTGGCCCTTTTATCAAAGATCAGAGACCTAAATATACCTGGGGTTGTGTCTAAATTCTTTCTTCTGTTCCACTGATCCATACATCTTTTTTTATGCCAGTACCATATGGTTTTTATCACTATAGCTTTGTAATATAACATGAATCCCAGAATTGTGGCATTTCCTGCTTTGGTTTTTGGTTTTTGGGTTTTGGGTTTTTTTGGCAGCACTGGGGATTGAATTTGCAACCTTCACACTTGCCAGGCAAGTACCTAACACCACTGAGCTAAATCCCCGGCCCTTCCTGCTTTGTTCTTGTTGCTTAGGATTGCTTTTGCTATTTTGGGTCTTTTCTGCTTTCATATAAATTTTAGGATTGTTGTCTCCAGTTCTGTAAGGAATGCTTTTGATTTTTTTATTGAGATTGCATTAAGTTTATGTGTTAGTTTTGGGTAGAACCAATTTTGACAATATTGGTTCTACCTATCCAGGAGCAGGGGATATCATTTCATTTTCTGATGTCTTCTTCAATCTCCATTTTCAGAGCACTATAGATTACATTGTGGAGTCTTTTACTTCCTTGGTTAGGTTAATTCCTTCCTAAATAGGTAATTATTTTTGATACTATTGTGAATGATATTGTTTACCTAATTTCTTTCTCAGTGGATTTATTATTGATTTACAAGAACACTGTTGATTTTCATGTGTTCATTGTGTGTCCCAGTAAATTGCTGAGATTTTAAATTAATTTTACCAGTCTTGTGTTGGAACTTTTTTGGTTTTCTACATATAGAAAAATGTCACCTGCAAATAATGGTAATTTGACTTCTTCCTTTCTTATACATATTCCTTTTGTTTATTTTTCTTGTCTGATTACTCTGGCTAATGTTTCAAATTCTGTATTGAAGGGGAGTGGTAATCGTGGACATGCATGTCTTGTTCCTGATTTTAGAGCAAAAACTTGCATCTTTTTCCTTTTAAATATGATGGCAGTAGGTTTTTCACGAATGGCTTTTTGTTTTGTTTTGTTTTGCTTTTGCTTTTTGAGACAAGGTCTTGCTTTGAAGCCCAGGCTGTCCTCAATCTGATGACAATCCTTTGCCTCCTGCTTCCAGAATGTTGAGACTACAGGTCTGTGCCACCACACCTAGCCATCAATGGCTTTTACCAAATGAAGATAAGGCCCTTCTGTACCTATTTTCTTCAGGTGTTTTGTTTGGTTGTCAAAGGCTTTTCTACATCTATTAAAATGATCATGTGAGTTTCCTCCTTGCCTGTGTTTATGTGATGTACTATGTTTATTGACTTACGTATTTTGAATCATCCTTGCTTCCCTGGGATGGAGCATACTTCGTCATGGTGTGTGATCTTTTTGATGATTTGTTTGAGTATATCTTGTTGAGGATTTTTGTATCTATGTTAATTAAAGAGATTGCCTGTAGTTCTCTGTTTTGGCTGGGGCTTCATATGGTTTTGGAATCAAAGTAATACTTGCTTCCAGAAATGACTTTTAGAGTATGCTTTCTCTATTGATTTCATTAGGGAGTTTGAGGAGTATTGGCATTAGATCTTCCCTGAACTTCTTATGGAAGTCAGTGGTGAATCCATTGAGTCCTGGGTTTGCACATACTTTCAAAAAGGCTCTAGCTGCCCTTTGTTCTAGACTACCTTATGAAGTATTTTTAGATGGTTAAAAGCTTTAAAAAATAGAGATAACCCTTCCCTTCAAAGCACTGGGCAGTCATATCTACTGCCTTGTACAATAAAAAAAAAATAGTATCTCGATCTGAAACAAAGGACAGGCCAGTTACTGCCCATTAAAATGATTGGGGTTCCCAACCTCAGGGTTCTTCTCCTATAGCACAAACTACTATATTTATAGGCATCTATCTGACCACATCTATGTTATTCCTACCCATGGAATTTTTGGTTTGGAAAACTGATTCTGACATAATGTTCTTTAGCTGCTCAACACTTG
Organism: Cuniculus paca; assembly: GCA_004365215.1. Lineage (NCBI taxonomy): Eukaryota > Metazoa > Chordata > Mammalia > Rodentia > Cuniculidae > Cuniculus > Cuniculus paca. Next base: position 34,033 of record RJWT010000653.1, on the reverse strand, counting down.
GAAGTAATAAAGTCCCTTGCTTGCAACCCAGAATTTCATGTGTTCTGCCAGCATCCATGAAATAGAGACAGGATATTGTGTTAGTTTTTAAGTTGTTTGAAATCTCAGATTCTTCACAGTTATTGCTAACTATTAAAAAGATAATTTTAAATAATGTTAAAACAAGGAAAAATAAAACACTGATTGAAAAATCTATAGTGGGCAATTCTAAAACATGAAACATGTGCCTCTTGGTTTGCTCGCCTTTTCTATTTGTTTTTTCTTTATTCGAGCTGTTCCCTGTGCCTAGAACTTACTCCCTTCTACGTGTTTATCTCAGTCATTTGGCAGCTGGCATTTGGAAAGTTTTTTGAATGCCATACTTTTTTAACACACGTTTGAGAAATCAATCGCCCATGCTACGAAAACTGATTGAGGTAAAGGGATTTATCTGTACTCCAATTTTTGTACCATGCTAGGCAACACTTTTAATAAGGAATATTCATTCATTCTTTGCTCAAACATTTATTATGTACCTAATTTGTGCCAGGTACAATATTGAACCTTAAGTATAAAGAGATAAGGATTCTCAATTTAATGAAGCCTAGGAGTAAACAAATATAAAATAATGACAAAAAGATGTGATAAAGTCCATGCCAAAATAGATTCTCACACCCTTAATGCCTCGTAGAGAGCAAGGTCTCCACAATCTATGACTTTGTACTGCTTTTGTGTCTCCATGTGGAATCCTGTGGTATCCTTGACCTACCATCCTTTTTTGGATTGTTATCTTATAATATGAGGGACAAACAAACTCTTGCCACCATGCAGACATTTTTTTGTAAGAGCTTTTGTTTCAAGTGAAAAAACACCTAATGAAAGCAAAAAAATTCCTGGCAAGTGCGAGGTCATGAGTTCAATCCCCAGTGCTGCAAAAAAAAAAAAGAAAGCAAAAAATTCCAATAAAGAATATGCTCCAGACACCACCAGATACATGTACTCAACTAACATAATCATAATTCTCCTTTACTCATTCTACTTCTGATCTCTCTTTCCCTTGTGTAGGTCCCATCCTCAGGAGTAATCTCCTATAGTTATGTCAAGAGGCCTGCCAGGCCTCTATCCTTTAATTCACTCAAAAATAAAAGAGTATTAATTTCAACAGGTACAATAAAAATCCTGGTATTAAATCTCAGTGACCTGACTTGGGTTACATTTATATTCTTGAATCCATAATGGGTAGCCAAGGGGCACAATGCTCACATTGGTAGCAGTGGGTCACGTCATTCTTCCTGGAGCTGAAGGTCAAGGTGATCCACCCAAACTATATCCTCTGAAGATATGCAGGTTAGTGAAAGTGAAGCATAACAAATAATGGGCAGGCAAAACTAAAGATGTTGGATGTCTACTTCAAGGTCATTGTATTTGAAACGTCCACTAGAATTAAGCTTTTCTTGAAATCACTGAATACTTACAGAAAAATAGTTCAGTGGGTAACTTATGTCTGTTAGAAAAACTAGTATCAACTAAGCAATGGATGATGGGGTACCTCATCATAGACGAACGCCTCTATGTTTATATTTCTTTACACATTTGTCTAAATTGAATAACCTCTTTAAAATATAATGAGCTTAGCTACACGTTTTCCATTTTTAAAATACAGGTAACAATAGAGCTGAGAATACCTACGTAGTCATCCTTAGCCATTTTCATCCACTTTGTGGTAGCTTACCTAAGGTCAAAAAAAAAAAAAAAGAATAAAGAAACCAAAACTATGAAAATTATGAAGTACAAGTCTCCAAATCCACCCAGCTATTTTCTCAGTATCAACATAAACCCAAGGAAACAAAACTGATGTAAAAGCATTTTATTATAATAATTTAGTAGTGAGGTTACTCAAGTAATCAATTTGTGATTACAGAAATAACAATGTCTATATCGGTATCTTTTGCTCACGGAGATTTTCAGTTCCCCACCTCTGTTGGAAATCTCATGGTTTGCTTTGATCAATGCAATGTGACCCTACAACACACATGCTACTTCCCAGCAGAAACTTTAAAGAAGTATTGCTTAATTTTCTTCTCCTCTGCTCTGACTGTCAGCTGTCCTCAGTATTGAAGCATAATTTAGCCACAACTGACCAACACAAGGCCAGAGATTTAAGAGGGTATTACAAAAAATAAATAAATAAATAAATAAATAAATAAATAAATAAATAAAATTACATAATCTTAAATATGATTCTCCCTTTGATCCACAAATACAGAGCCTTTTAGCCCCTCCAACCTGAAGGTCAGAGAAGTAGTCTGTACCAATTAAAATACAGTTGGTACTTTGAATATTAGTAATAAGCTGTGTATCAGCAGCTTGTATTGGTTCTGCCTACCTATTACTTCCCTCTCATAAAAGATGAGTTTATTTGTCAGATCTCTGTGATCAGAGATATGGAATAAATCCTTATCAATGTACATCAAAGGACTGTAAGATTTTGTATCTTGATCAGTTCTTTAATAGTGATGTTACATAAATCTTGCCTTTCACTGTTGTTTTATAGTAGTTGTTTTCATTCATCATGAGTTCAAATATGTACACTAAAACTCTCAACCTAATACAATCATTTTCAATTTTGTAAAAAAATTCAAAAGTAAAAGTCACTTGAAGGATGTATTTAAACCTTATTTTCTCTTTCATGTCTGTAAGAAATCTAGTACTTTCGTGTATTATCTACAATCAGTATATAATCTTAACTTACATAAATAGCAAGTGCTATATAACTTCTAACCTGCAAGGAATAAGGAAATGGACTTTAAAAACATTATGTAGACTCCAAGACAGGTACAATAGTGTACACATGTAATCCCAGCACTCTGAAAGGGCTGAGTCAGGAAGATTGCTAGTTCAAGCCCAGCCTGGACCTTTCAGCAAGATCCTATCTCAAAATAAAAAATGAAAAAGGCTGAGGATGTAGTTTAGTGTAAGGGATCAAGATTCCATCTTCAGCAGAGGAATAAAAAGTAGAATCTCTATCCTTCTAGATAGTATCGACTTATTTTACCTAATGCAGAATATCACTCTCTTCTTTCTGATTACATATCTCAATACTTACGAGAGTAATAGCATCACCTCAAGTCTTCCGGACAGTGAAAGTTGACTTTCTCATTCTCCACCTCTACTGCCGTCTGAGAAGGTGCATGCATCTCTCCTGATCTTTAGTCACTGGTGAAAGCAGGATATTTCTCTATCATTATAATCCTGACCAAGAGACTATTCACTTGCCCATGTTCTGTTTCAGTTCCTTCTCTGCTTTGATATGGGAAAACATTTTGCTGCTTCGGGTGCACACTCCAAGGCAAACTGAATAGCCCTCAGGAAACCATTTCTTGGGATCTCCGCAGTTTCCTGCCGTTTACTACTAGTAATAAGATCCAGGATGCACATTCTGGCTACTGTTAGGTTCCCATTCTTACCTGGAGGCGTCCGTGGTTAGCCTCTCCCTGTCTTGGGACTTTTCTGGGAGTAGGAAATAGAGTCTAGGGCCCATCTCAGAAATTCCTCCTCTTCTAAACTTCTCCCTCCTCCTCAACCCTTTCTTCTTCCATCTAGATTCAGTCTGGTGGTTTCTTACTGTCACATCTGACCTATTTATATATTGGCCCAAGTCTTTTCAAAATCTGAATTTTGCTGTCTTATTGCTTCCATTCTTATTTCATTTCTTCCCTCATCTGCATAGAATACCCCAATTCCTGAATAGAAAGAAGGGTGACAGGAAGTAATATGTATTTCAAAAACCATAATCATTTTAACCAAGATATTATTCAATCACAGATACATATATCAAAAAGCTTATTTGTAAATTAAACCAAACACATAAATTTAGGCTCTAAGTATAGGATCTTTTGATGAAAAGGCAGACATGTTTATATAAAAATTAAGATTGTTTTTTCCCATTAGTCTTTCCATTTATTCTTGCCTACAAACTAGGTTAGTGTCCTAAGCTGTTTTTTGTTGCCATAACAACATTCCTGAGCCTGGGTGATTTGTAAAGAATAGCAATTGATTTGGTCCCTGGTTCTGGAGGCTGAGAAGTAGGAAAGCATGCTGCCCGCATCCACAGAGCATCTGGTTGAGGGCCTCCTTGTTGCATTATAACACGACAGAAGGCATTACCTGGTGGGACACAGAAAGTATGCTAGCTTAGATCTCTCTTCCTCTTCTCATAAAGCCATTAGTGCTAATGTAGACCCAGACCTCATGACTTTATCTAATCCTAATTACCACCAAATACCACTGACAAGCATTGAGGGTTAAGCTTCCAATGGGTGGGACACTAGATACCATTTTAAAGTATATTATGGGAGAGAGATCTTTGCAAAAGAGAAGGGGAGCAAAAGATGGAGGAAAGGGGAAGCAGAAGAGAGGATGGAGATAAAAGAAAAATTAAGGTGTTTTATTACCTGTACTAATCACAATGATGGATGTAATCATTACATACTGCAAACATGTAGCGATGAAAATAAAAGTATGCCAGACAGCATGCTGTAACACATTAACTGGCTTCATGTCTAATCTGTTCAATAAAATTATTTCTTTAGACTGGCATACTCTTATTATAATTACTACTGTCAGTAGAGACTGCTTGAATGTAATTAGGTTTCATACGTTTTGGTGTACTATGAGATCTTACTACCAGACCAAGCCTGTTCTCATTTAAGAAGAGTTTCATGGTGATTGAGGATGGCAGGTTCCCAAGATAAAATGAAGAAAACAACCAAAACAAACACCAAGGAAGGATAGAAAGAAGCACAGCTGAATACATATTTGTCCCTGGTTCTTGAAAACAAGTCTATGTTTATCTTTTACAACAGACAATGAATTATTTCTTTCCTTTAGAAATAATGAGAAAAATCTTCACTAGAGTATCATATAAGCCATTAATGATGTTGATCAAATCAACATCAATAGCCAGTCATAACAGGGAGACTAAACATAGCCTTTAAATACAATTATCCCAAATGAGAATTTTTGTGTGATTAAAAAATCACTTATGGGACTAAAACGATCTAAGTTTTAAGTCTGCTGTTAGCAAATAACTTCTCAATTTCTCTGAGCTTTATTTTTTTTTTAGTAACAAATGACTGATAGGACTATATCAGTGTTTTCCAAAGTGTGCAATGCTATAATTGGAGATAATTTGGTGGTACATTAAATAAGAATAAAAGAGTGCCTCCCTTTTGAACTTGACCATCCTAAGCCAAAGATAAAGTCATGGTGGTATCTTGGGGGCTACTTGTCATTACCTTTTCTAAAAGAGAGCAAACCTTCAATTCAGAACTTGTTGATACATGACAGCTTCCAGACAAATCATTGCTGTTTTGTTTTTATATTTATTTCTGTGATTATTTCTTTGGGACAAGGAATGTTGATTTGCTACCTGTAGTAACAAAACAAAGTTGCCTTTTGAAATTCAAGAAAAACATTTTCAAAAAAATAAGTAAATGATAGTACAGATAATGTGTGTGTGACTAAATTTTTGATATGGGTAGGTAATCTCTAAGGGCTTTTCAGAAATCAATTTTGTTTCCTTCAATGCTGGTTTTCATTAAGGTAAAAATTCTAGCATAAGTTGGAGCCCCCTTTGGCTTATGAGGATGACTGCAAAGTATAAAATGTTTCAAATATAATCAGGACATCTTCTGGAATATCTCACTTGATTTGAGTAGTTGGATACATACAGAAAAACATGTACTCTCAAAAGGCTTCTAAATTTGTATGAATTTGTAGGATAAACCATTCATCTTCAAATACATCTGTTCCTTATTGTGAAGTGGGCAGAAGTGAGCAAATGGGAAAGTCTATAATTTTAGAGAAGAGAAAGTTGTCATATTATTAGTAGGTACTGATTCTGGGATGTCCCTAAGTACAGAATGTCAGAAACTATTTTTTCTATCTTAAGTGTACCCTGGGGTCCTGAAAATTAACCAGATAAAAGATAAGCAAAATAAATAGGTTTACTTCTTATACATATGTAAGGGAAGGAGTTACAGAAATGAAGTGATAATCCCAAAGAAACACACCTAGAGGCTTTTGTACTATTTTTTTTTATGAAGAGCAGTAAACTTGTGGAGACTTGATAAGACAAAGGAAAGGAGTTCTCAGAGCAGTAAATTGTGTGATGATAAATGTATGGGGAAGCCAATAGAAGATAACCAATAGAAGAAGTTTTAGTAAGATTTGCTATGTATGTTCCTCTTGGTACTATCTTTGGGCTAATAAGAATCTAGGCCACACAAGTAAGTGTGCCCTGTAGCCAATTTCTCTCTCTTTTTAAATGTGATAATGATATATATCATTTTTATATCATTTTTAGATATCATTTTGATTATTATATATATATATATATTTTAATCAATCACAAGTTTCTTTAACAATAGTGTAAATTTGTAGGAAGTCCAAGATAATTCCACTTCACTCGGTCCAGCCCAGACAAGCCAAAATGTTAGGTGCCACGGTAGGGTCTTTCTGAGAGAGGGAAAGGTGAATTCCTCCACTAGGGGAAAATTTTTCCCTGCTTTTAAGTAGAGAGAGGGTAGAGAACTATCTGCTGGATCTCTGTTGCCTTTAGCTCAAATAATTCTTGCACCACAGGGCCATATTTGGGGGTGGCATATTCTGATCCCCTTCAAGGACAACATGCAGAGGTATATTCAGCTAGTGGAAAAAACAGTAGGAAGAGACTAAAATTTCAGAGCACTTGCAAAGTGAGCACTGAAGTGAACTAGCCACATACACACCTTGGGGTCTGGGTGAAGGATCAGAGGATCTGAGGGACTTCAGGTGGTCTCTCCCCACCCTATTCTTGTCCACCCGACTGGCTGCAAGAGTAGTGGTAGACAAAGATCAAAACAAGAAGGTTTGCAATTTTCCAATAAAGTACAGATATTGTGCCTAGACCCTGGCTTGATAGAGAGTAAATGCTCAATATGTATGCAGTTTGGATGCCAGTGTCAATTCTAGCACCTTGGAAAAACAAGCCAAAATATACCTCTCGAGAAAACAAATTATCTCTTTTAACCTGGGGCAGTATAACTGTTATGCCAGGTACTTTAAAAATACTTCTACTTTCCAAACCCAGAGAAGTATTTGGAGATGCTTTGCCCCAAAGAGTCAGTTTCTAGAGCTTCCTAATTTAGTAAACACTGTGTGTCTGCTGGGTCACCACAGAGGTGGAATCCATAGCTTCCTGCCAAGGTAACATTAAATCCCTGCAAACCTATCTCACAATATCTTGCGAACAGGCAGCGATAAGAAAGATGAAAGTGGGGGGAAATGTTTAGATGCAAGAGCTTTGGCAGCTGTCAGCATGAACAGAAGTACTTTTTAATCCATTGTATTTTGCCTGAGGATGACTCTCGCTGTGAGGAGTGGTAATTGCTCTACTTTACTTCTTGCTGTGACTTCCAGGAGAAAGGTTGTCCCCAGGACCTGACCTGGCTTTGCTTTATAAAAGATCCCTGGGAGCTTTAATCTAGTACATGTGGTTTTAAAATAAAAATCAGGTTTTATATTTTAATGACTTCCTGAAACTTCTGAAAGCAAAATCCATCATAAATGCATATCTCTGTAGAGATGTAATGTTCTGATAGTCTAGGCAGTTGTCAAGAGGAGGGTTCAATTGCTAACTTTGCAGACCTTCAAAAACTTAAGGGGAGAAGTTGGTTTGGGAGTGTTATTGGAGGGATCATAGACAAGATAGTCTTATAAAATATGAGGATTAATAGACAAAATAAGTTAACAAATTCCCACCAACTTGAACCACAAGTGGTACATGGATCACTGTCCCATCTGACATCTTGTATCACCCAATGAGACTATCCCATGTCACCCAATGGGACAGCCATGCAAGTGCACCTGTCTGAAAGCCAAGTGGCAATGAGAGATACAAATTATGGCCCCTTATGAATGTGTTATTTTTCTCAGCCAAGGTAATAGCCTCAGTTTGCTACAGCAATCAACTTAACTCTTAGGCAAGTCATTGGTTGCAAACATTAGACACTACAGAGATTTGGAGTAAGGTGAAAGAGAAAAGTATATCATTAGCTCGCCATCTTTCTTAGAGAATCCAAGGACCACTATCCAGCTTCTTGAGACACTTACAGGCAAAGTCTTGGCTCCAGAACATCTTCCCTCCCCTCCACTCTCCTCTGCCTTCTTAGTCCATAGGCAGAATCGGGCTATGTCTACACACAGCACACAAAGTTCCGATGCCCCTGCTTATGGTCCACCTTAGGACTGGCATGCTCTTCTTCAAGCTCTTTCTTGAGAAAAGTATCTCCCATTCCCTTTTCCAGAAAAGCCCTATTTTCAACCCAGTTTCTCTCTGTTACCTCACTGTTTCCCTCTTAACACTCCAACAGTGGGTAACTAGACAGTGGATAACTAGACAGCCATCTTGCATTCTTGTACACTAACTCTTATGTGTAATGTCTGCTCATGAGGAACTTGGTTCCATCCTCTCGACCACACTGCTCCTACAGTAGGTACTTGGTACGTTTTGACTACATTTACATATAAATATAGGCTGAGCTGGGAGGGACCCACTGCTAGTTCTAGGGGTGACTAGATAGGTAAAGGGGACCATTGTAAGTGAGAAGAGATTCCCCCAAATCCCCACTTTCTCTTGGTTACCTTAGATAACTTCTGGTATTTTTTTTAACTAGAGTGTTTTGCATACTAGCTCTGACTTTAAACTGCATAATCCTAATCCCTTCAAAATTCCAATCAGCTACTTCCTCATCTCAAAGAACTAAATAATCATGCTGCTCATTGAAGACCATAGCATGGGTCCCAGTCATGGCAAATAAATGCCAAATAAATTAACAATATACATATATTTTTAAAGATATCCTTAAACAGGGACATGAATAGAACAAAGTTGTGCCAAAAATATGACTAGAGCTTTGCAGGACCCTGTAGTTCCCCTAGGATAAGTGGTTCAGTATTTCCTATTCCAGCATTCACAGTGACTCATGCATTAATCCACTGTGATTTTAGAGGATTTTCATAATTGGTTTTATCCACCCTATCAAGGACAATTTACTTGAGGCATATGTTGGTGTTTTTTGTTTTCAAAACAAGCCATTTAGAGCTACAGTCTTTGATAAAAAATGGGCATCCTTTCAACAAATCATTTTGTTTTCCTTTACCACTTATCTAAGTTGATCTTGGGTCACCGATGTCAGACTCTGATGACACGTGTACATTTATAGATGGAGATAAATATGTTTATATATTTTTATGCACATATGTTGGGGACCACAAATTTGAAGTGGCTGATTTTGCATATTTCCCTGTGGGATGAAAAGAAGGATTTGGATTGTTGGTACCACCCATCTGGGATTTCCCATTGACTCTTCTAAGAATAGGATCATCTACACCTCTTAAGTCATCACAGGATTGTACACTGGTCAAGATACTTCTAAGCATAAGATTATCTACACCCTCTTGAGTCATCATTCTTTGCCAGCCCCGCCTATCACTGTACACAGCTAATAAATAGTGGCTGATTTGGGAGTGGAGAAGTTTGATCCAGAGGCATTGACTTCCCAGCCATTGTAGGAATACTTGTGTCTGTTTTTTATTTTTCTCACAGCATTCTAGAGACAGACAGTCGAGACTCTTGGCCAGGTTTCCAATATTAACTGTTCGGATTCTTGGACGGGTTCTCGATACACGTATACACATATGTATATATGTATATCCATAAATCCTGGGGCTGAAGGTGTGGCATGTTCTGCTGGTTAGTGGAGGAAAAGAGACTGTCTTTCTTAAAAGTTCATCACTGACAGGCTTGGGAAAGGGCTCAGTGAGCTGTGGACTTTGATATTTGGCACATAACCACTCCCGCTCTGCAGCCATGAAGCAGCACACGAGCATGTCATCATCTCTCTGATGTGTCCAGCCACTCATGTATGACCTGCCACTCATCTTGGCCCTAAATTAAGAAGTGGTACAGGGGAGGGAGGAATAGGAGTCGATAAGATGTACAATGAAGGTTAAACCCAATGCAGTCATTATTAGTTGACTGTCCCTAGATTGAGCAAAAAGGACAGGAGGTTAGTCTTTAAGGTTGGTCCCCACTCATCAGCAAAGGGCACTGTGTTGCTGAAGTGCAACTTGATATTCAGGGAGGACAAATGGAGAGGTACTTGTCACACTTGCACTTTCAGGGCTTGCAAACTGTCTCCTTCGTGAGCCAGACTTGGCCCACTCATCATGCTGGCTTTTCCCCACTCTCAACAACTAATTCATATGGCCACTCCATCATCAATCTCTTCTTCACTCAACAAACCTTTCCTTGGAGTGGCCACAAGATGCCAGGCAAGGTCAGACTCATGGATGCTCCATTGTGTTAAGTTTGTATTATGAAGCAAAAGTACTTGAGTTTGAATTACAGCTTTACCCCTTACTGTGTTTTCTTCGATGGGTTATTCACCCTTCAGGGCCTCTGTCTCTACAACTGAAAAGCATAGATAGCACCATTCCCCACCTCAGAGGTCTGTTTTGAGGATTAAGTGAAGAAATTTGCATATCGGTGGCCAGCACAGCGCCTGGCACAGAATGAGGACTTGTCTGAGAAGCAGAAGGGTGGCGACTGTGCCAGGGGTCCTTTGCAAAGAAAGGAGCGGTAAAAGAAGAGAGACATGGGCCAGATCCTACAGTGCCTGCTACCTAGCCAAAATGAGGACTTTTTAAACCAAATTTTAAATGCATTTCAATGGCTTTAAGTAGAGCACTGCCAACACTGTACATGAGAAAGTAATATCTGTACTAAAAAAAAAATACATGTTAGAGAAATTATATTAACTTGGAAACTTGCAAGATGGCCTTAATACTTTAATTCCATTCACTTATGGCTGGCCTCTGAGTTAACCCACATGCTCCTGCATACCCTGATTTAAAGTCCTGCTGGGACCCACTAGCCTTCTTTGATGTCGATGTCGGAGAACGTGGTAACAACTGATGCACCAATCATGTGCTTACTCTTACCAGGCTTGCTTGTATTATTTTACTCAAACCTCACAACTGCCTTCCAAGGTGACTATGGATCAGGCACTGAGACTACAAATCTCACACAGCTCAGAAATACCTGAAATTGGAAAGCACATTCTCACGTCCAGGATCCCTGGCTGTTCCCTGGTGAACGGGGGGAACGCAAACATGATGGAGACATAGCTGTGAAGAGGGACAAGCAGTGTGCTAGCGCTGCCTCTCATGCCTTCAGTTTTCATATGTGAAGAATGGGGATCACATGGCGTTCTCACCAGAGGGGTTGTGAGCAAGTGCATGGTATTCGTGCATAGCAGCACAGCCCTGGACTCCACAATGCCCACTGGCTGTCGGACTGTGTTGCCAGTGTATACTCGGGGTCTCCTGCACAGAATCAGTCGAACGATTGTTTCCTTACAAGTCTGCTCTCTACCATTAAGCACCTCCCTGTGGTCTTGCTGCTATCATGCAGGCAGGAACATAACACAGCCCCCGCTTCCCTTGCTAGGGACAGTTTGCATCATGTGTGCATCTCTTTCCTCTTTGGAGGTGGGGTGGGGAAGCTCTGTGTGCCCATATATATGGAGCTGTGCCCAGTTCCTCCTACACGGGCTTTCTCCAACTTATGCTTTTCAATTCAACCTTCTAAGGTTTAATTAGGAAACAACATGAGTCATCTTTGTTTCTGAAAATATTTCCGTGGTTTGCCTAATTATATAGTAAGATTTCGTGTGATTTCTCATGTGTGAAATTGATACATGGAATATTTTAGATAGGTAAACATCTAAAGCACTTACCTGGGTGTCAGATGGGAACCAAATAAACAGTTCAAAGGAGGTTCAGTTCAAGTAATGCAAGGAAAGCTGGGCAAGTTTGAAATAGGTCACTTTACATGAGATGCCTCAAAGAGACACATGCTTTTTGCACTTAATCATTTAGCCTTTGATGTCCCTCACTGCTTGGAGATAACCATCTTGATGAGGAACACAGATTTCAACTCCAGCTTTCACCTGACCTTATGCATATTTCTCTGCGGCTATATCTTCTTTTGTCTTTCTCCAAAATGGCTAGGATCCTACATGCCTCAGTGGCTCTGTACTTGGGGTGGTCTTCCTTGCAGTATCTGGTCCCACCTCGTCTGAATAAATTCCCTACATCTGAACAGATGATGCCTTTATTTTCTGTGTACTGATGCTTTGATGTTGCAGAGCGTGGCTGACACTGGAGGAGTGGCCCTCACAAGATCACTGGATTTCTAGAGAAAGCAAACAACTGCTTTCCTGAAAGTACCTTTTCCATATCCAGCCTGAGGCCCTGATCCCCAGCTACCTCCATTACCAAGAGATCAGGCAGTAGACAAGAGGTACAAAGTTCCTACACCTTACCCTCCGAAATTACTCCAACTACAAGTCCTGCACACCACACCTCATTTATTTCCTCCCCTAAGATGAACACCCTACTGCAGTGCCACAGTGAAGGTTCTGGCTCACATTCCCCACTCTGCCCTCTGACCAGCCTTGAAATTTCCCCATGTGATTCCCTGGACAGTGTCTCATACCTCCCGTTTCGGGGAACTGTAAGTCTAAGCTTATTCCTCCATAACAGAAATCCCAGTTACCACTGAGAAACATCTTTCAAAGTGCAGCTTAATCAGCATGGTACTGGCAAAAAAAGAAAAAGAAAAAGAAAAAAAAAGAAAAGAAAAGAAACAGCCCAGGAATTAGTGGAATAGATTAGAAGATGCGGACACAATCGCAAACACACTCAGCCGCCTTATCTTTGACAAAGGGGCCAAACATGTTCACTGGAAGAAAGACAGCCTCTTTAATAAATGGTGCTGGACATACTGGCTCTCGATGTGCCAAAGACTAAAACTAGACTCACGTCTGTCACCATGCACCAAACTAAAGTCAAAATGGATCAAAGATTTAAATATTAAAACAGAAACACTAAATCTACTGGAAGCAAAAGTAGGCAGAAATCTTGAAGACATTGAGATAGGCAGAGAGTTCATGAACAAAACCTAAACTGCACGAGAAGTACTTGAAAAAATCAACAACTGGGATCTCATCTTATTAAAAAGTTTTTGCACATCAAAAGAAATCACCTCAGAGTGAAAAGACAATTCACAGAATGGGAAAAAAAAATTTTAACCAACTGTCCCTCAGACAAAGAATTTCTATCTAGAATATATAAAGAATTGAAAAAAATTAGGCTCCTCAAATTCAAAGACCCAATCCAAAAATGGGCATCTGAGATGAATATGCACTTCTCAGATGAAGAAATACAAATGGCAAATAATTATATGAAAACATGTTCAACATTCAAGAAAACAACAGAGATTCCATCTTGCCCCAGAAAGAATGGCTGTCATCAAGAAATCAACCAATAAAAAATGCTGGTGGAAGTGCTGTGGGGAAAAAGGAACACTTCTCTGCTGGTGGAAGTGTAGACTGGTACAACCACTGTGGAAATCAGTGTGGAGATTCCATAAAATATCTAGGTTTGGAGGTCCTATTCGATTCAGCTACTTCCCTTCTGGGTATTTTTCCAGAAGAATTGAAAAAAAGATTCAGCGGAGAAGTCACTTCGTCTAGGACATTGGCACCATTCCTTTTGCAAAGCTGATGACTGCACAGGTGTGTCTGTCTTCCTCTCAGTAGCCTAAATTCATATCTAAACTCTCAACTGGAAGCACACTGCCTAGCATACATGTGTACCACTTCAAAGGAATAAGTAGGTGAACTGAAAAGAGCACAGCTTTCAAAGTGAATCCAGTCAAACTATTAACTCAGAAACAGTTCAGTGTGAGCCTTCCTCTAGTTCTCCCTGAGATGACCGGACATTGCAGTAGACTGTACAGAGCATGATTCACTAGACCCTCCCACCCTATTCTGTGACTCTGGACAAGGTACTTCACCTGACGATGCTTTGGTTATCTCATCTGTAAAATAGGAATAATAATGGTATCTGTCTCCAGGGACTGTAAGAACTAAAGACAAAAGGGTAAAGTGCCAAAGGTCTTTGCACAAGCTCTTTTTTCTACCTGTAATGCTCTCTTTTCCCTTCCCTTGGCCACTACTCTTGATTTCACAGTCAGAAACCATATCTTTCAGGAAACCTTCTTTGACTTTCACAACTCTTTCATACCTGCATAATTTGGATTTAACTCCATTTACTTTTCCTGAGTTAGTATTTGGGTCATCTTCATTTTACATCAACAGTTAAGACTTTTGAGTAATAGGTATCTTCCCCATTAGACTGTGTTCTCCAGAGAAGCAGAGCAGGATGAAAAAATAAAGATACACACACAGCCATGTACTCCAAAATAACCTGTTGGTCAGCAATGGGCCACCTATCCAAGTGGTCCCATAAGATTATAATGGAGCTGAAAAATTTGTGTCCTAGCAGTGTTGTAGCCCTCCTAGCATGAGTTACTCATGTGTTTATAGGGATGCTGGTATAAACAAACCTGTACTGCCAGTCATATAGAAGTGTACTACATGCAATTATATATAGCACATCATAAAATACTACATGATAATGACAAAAACAGTTTTTCTGTTAGTGTATGCATTACTATACTATACTTTATATGATTATTCTAGAATGAACTTCTACTTATTGAAAAAGCTTACTGTAAAACACTATGCCATATTATGCTTACAGCAGCCTCACATAACACATTTATTACATCGTACTGTATGGATTCATATATGGTGTTTGTATACATATTATATATGTGCCACCTAACCAATACCGTACAGCTTAGAGGTGTGGTAGGTAATACCATCTAGGTTTGTGTGAGTCTACTCTGTGACATTCACACATGAAATTGTCTAACAGTGCATCTCTCAGAATGTATCCCCAAAACATGATTGTGTGTATACATGTATACACAGAGATACCTATGTGTCTTGCAAAGGTGATGACTTTGTACAAACATGTCTGTCTTTCTCTTCAGTTCAATTCAGTTGCAACCAGAATCATGAAAAGAATTAAGCTGGTGAACCAATACCTCTGTACCAGGTATAAATAAAAAGTAGGATGTTGAGCACCTAGGGAACACACTGCTATAAGTGAGTAGTAGAGAAAGACCTTTCAAACCAGCTGGGCTCTGAGCAGGCAAATGGAAGGAAGAGTGGACAAAATCTGTAGTTTGGAAAATGTGTTCCAAGAAGCAGCAACATCATAAAGGCCTGAGGTAGGGGCAGGTTTTGCATGTTTGGGGAATAGCAAGGTCATGTACACAGCTGGAACAGAGTAAGCAAGAGAAAGAATACTCAGAGAGGAGCATAGACAGGCAGCCATGGCTGGAGCCTGTAGAG
The DNA here is from genome assembly GCA_004365215.1 of Cuniculus paca. NCBI lineage: Eukaryota > Metazoa > Chordata > Mammalia > Rodentia > Cuniculidae > Cuniculus > Cuniculus paca. Next base: position 18,680 of record RJWT010000653.1, on the reverse strand, counting down.
CATTCTGGATGGTTTGAAGGATGGAGCTTTTACCTATCTGACTTGGCTACCACCTGTGGGGTTTGAGCAGCACAGTGAAGTCAGGGGTGCTAAGAACCAAACGGTGCTTGACAAAAGACTGTATTCTGAAGACCTGCAGCCTGACAGTCTCCCAAAGAAAGGCTTGTTTTCTCATTCAATCAAGGTAGATTTTGCTTGTAAGGCCTGTGTTCCAAGCATCATGATGGTTCAGATGTGCCGCCTTCATAGAAATTTGACTTCTGTAAGGGGAAAAGAGCAGGGGACAGGGAGAAAAGTTAGGGCACCAATTAAAGAGGCTCTTGAAAAGTCTAGGGAAGATACAGTGGTGGTAGCAATGGACATTTTGAGAAGTGCTTGGATTCTGAATATATACTGAAAGCAAAGACAAAACAATTTCCTGACATATTGGTGCCCTTCATTGCTATGACCTGAGTAAATGGATATTGAGAATGCACTGAACAGAGAGAAGAAAGACTGTGGGATGGACACAGAAATCAGCAGTTTAGTTACAATGTTAAATTGGCTGTCAAGGTAGCAAAATTAAATAGGCAATTACACCTATAAGGCTAGAGTTCAAGGCAGAAGATGTCAATGCAGGAGCCATCTCTATAGAGGTGGTAACCAGCCCACAGTTACCACTGGTTAAGATCGCCTGGAAAGTGAATATTGATCAAGGTCAGGGACTTGAAGAAGACCCAGTACACACACCTAATAAAGAACTACTGAAAGAGCTGAAAGTGAAAGATATCCCAGAAACCAAGTGTGTTAACCGCCAAGTAGGAGGGAGGAATATATAGTGAATGTCAAATACAGAACCAAGACTGCCTCATAAGACCAAAACTATTATTGAAGGACTATGTAGTCGTTAGTATGCTATGGTGGATAAGAGTTTATTTCTAAAGAGGAATTCCATCAGAAAGGAGATCATTAAGGAATTCCATTCTTAACTCACATCTCTCAAAGAACATCATGAGAACCATCTCCTGGTCCTCGGCACCACAGGGAGGCACTGCCATCTTTTCCTACCAGATTCCCAGTGATGCCTCTAGTCCCAAATCCATTCTACCAACCCTAAAACCGTAGGGTAGTCAGTTCTTTGTTATACTACTCTGTTCAATTTTTATTAAATTAAATCTACCTCTTTGTTCATGTTTGTCTCCCAATCCTGAACATTCTGGGGGGAAAAAAATAGGAAAAATAAAAACAGTAGCAGCAGATGAACTCTCGGAAGTAAGGAGAAAGAATCTGAGTAGGCAAGGCTATTTATTTTTGGCAGACACAGGGAGGAAGGAAAGCTGTGGACACTCACACATTATAATTTTTGTCTTGTCACAACTATAATCCAAGTCCTGATGACAGTGTTGTCATAAAATCTATACAGCCACAGCTCTGGGCTTGGCTTTATTGTTTTCTGGGCTCTAGGCTCAGAATTCACCACAATAAATTCTCCCCCAGCTGTTCAGACTCCCTTATCATTATTGCATTTTACTATCTATTTCCAAGCTGAAAATGCAACATGTACCTTACACCAAATATAGTATCTCCAGAGATGGTAGCTGTCTTGGTTACTTTTCTCTCATTACTGAGACAAAATACCTGACACCCAAAATTAGGGAAGGGAAGGAGAAGTTTATTTCCTACAGTTCTTGGAGGTTTCAGTCCATACCCAGCTGGCTCCAAGGCAGGGTGGCATGGCTGAGGAGGCAGCCGTTCATGGTGGCCCACATGCGGTAAGAGCAAACAGGGCAAAAGAGAGGCAAGAGAGAGAGGGAGAGAGAGGGAGATGGAGGGAGAGGGAGAGGGAGGGAGGGGGGGAGAGAGAGAGAGAGAGAGAGAGAGAGAGAGAGAGAGAGAGAGAGAGAGAAAGAAAGCATGCCTTCTTCCCTCCCTTATATAGTGTGCAGGCTCCACCCCTGGATGGGTGCAGCACTCACACCAATAATCCCAGCACTAATACCAGTGCGAAATCCAGTGCTAAACCCAGTGCTAGGCAATGAACCAATTACAAATGATAGATTCAGCAGCCTCCATGACTGCATGAGGCTTGTGGGGAGGGCCACCTAGACACAAACCATAACAGTTGCTTAGAGGTCATTGCATCGAACACTTCATCCGGTTCTGTGTTACTCTTGTAACTTCCCTGATAACTAGTCCTTTGGATTTTACAAACATCTCAGCTGTAGCCCTCACCATATCACCAGAAAGACTGTTTCACTTGTGGAATGTTCCAAATTCTAACAAATTGGAATCTCTCCCTTATATGAGTCTCTGATTCTGGGCCCCCAGAGAACAAACTATCATTCTATCCTTTTCTTTCTCATGTTTTGTTTTGTTTTGTTTTTTGAGGCAGGGCTCACTATGTAACTAAGGCTGGCTTCAAACTTGTGGCAGTCCTCCTACCTCAGTCTCTTGAGTGCTGAGATTACAGGTGTGCACCTTCCTGCCTGGCTTCTGTTCCCTTTTGGTGGGGAAACCATCTGTCTTCTTACTTCTATCTTACCTGCTAAATATTCACTCACTCTCTGAATCATAATTATATGCAAACTCAGAGTAAATTTTTTTTCCTATTCTTTGCCTAGTAATAAATTTTTTAAAAGAAAATATGCCAATTTAGAGTCCTGTTCCAAATAGTCCTTTGCCTAAAGATGATTTGGAGTTCCTTGACTGCCAACACTATCAAATCTGAAAGCAAGGCTAGACCCTGGTGAAATTTTATGTTTAAGTGATACATCTTCCAGGACTACTAGAAAGAATGAAAAGAAAGGAGATTTGTGATTACCAAGCATTGAGAAGCAAGAGCAGACAGATTCTCTTAAATGCATCCCTTGAACTTTAATCTCTATCTTGCTCCTCTGCATTTGTCTTCCATCACATCTTTTTTGTATCTCTAAGCTAGGTGCTAGAGTTTCAACAGAAAAAAAAATTGGAAAAAAATCCAATCTTCAAGTGGCTAATATTCTACTGGGGAAGCAAGTCAATCAATTAATGCTTTAAGTACATGGAAAATTGCAACAGGTACTAAGGCCATGAAGGGAGACATAGGGTGCTACAAAAGTATGCGATAAGAGGAACCCAAGCTTGTCCCAATACTTAGGAAAACCTCTGCTGAGGATTTGGAGAAAAAGGGCCCTGGAAGGGAGCAGCTTGTCTGAGCACAGTCTATTGTAGAGGAGCCAGGCATGTGTGAGGGTTTGGAAGACAGACAATATGGAGCATCAAGCTCAAGATGAAATTCGAAAGGTGGAGGAAGCCAAATAACCATGGTCTATGGGCAAGCATACAATCTTCTAGTTAGCCTGAGAGCAGTGAGAGTGCACTGAAGTTGTTTTAAGTGAAATGTGAGTGTGTGCACTCACATAGTGTAACCAAAATTGTATCTAGAAGAGATCACTCCTGCTTCAGTGTAGAAAATGACTTTGAAAGAGTTGTAGGAAGTAAAACAATGACTGTCTTGGTGATTTGGCTCTTGGAGGCAAAGGAAAGCATGATGATGATAGGAATTCCTGCCCAGGCCTATTATATTTATCTGTCTGTCATCCAACATGGAAGATCATCACTTCCTCATGACCAGTCACTGAGCATTATTTCCAAATTGAAAGTGACATTCGTCCAGGGTGCCTAATCACTATCGTGTGATTCCTGGACAATGGAGCTATATGGAACTGTAGCATAGAAAAACATTATGACTGGATGTTATTCCTGGTGATGTGGCTTTCTTAAAGTCTCTTTTTGCTGTTGTTTATAAACATTTAATTGTGATGGCATTGCAGAATGGGACAATCAGGGAGTATATTTGTTAGGCTCTCATTGAGATCTGTATGCAAATTAATAGGCCTCCACCCTAAACCAACAGAATCTCAAAGCCATCAGACTGAGCACATCTTTTGGGATGGTGGAAAAGCGTGGAAAGTATCCAAAAATGTACCTCCTTAAGTATATCTCAGCTTGGGATCTTCTAGTGCTTTGCTGAGAATGTGTCCTTTGTGATTGTCAGTCAAGTGTAACTCTACTCAGACTTATATGGCAACTTGGACTTTGACTAAGCCTTTTACATAGTTCCCTGGTGGATGCTGCAGTAGGAAGGCATCCTAGGTGGTGACTGAGGAGAGCAGTGTCACTCCTTGCCATAGGAAGTGCTACCACATGGCCAAGCTTGGGAGTCTGTTGAGTTATATCTAAGATGAAACATGATGATGAGATAGCAATAAAAATATCACTTTAAAATATGAAATTAAATTGTCTGGAATAGCAACTCTCAGAATATAGCACCTCACCAGATTGTTGAGCTTGTTTAAGAAGCGTTGTGTATTAGAAGAACTGTGGTAGGGAACTATTTAACTAAGGAAGCTGGGTCAAAACCTTTCTACTCTAATATTATGATCCATTAACAGATGGTCTTCAAATCACTTGGGTGTCTGATTGAAACTGTTTTAATATTAGATCACTTGGTTATAAAGAAATAGGAGTATAAGATGAAGCCCAGAGTTAGCTGGGCCCATTGGGTTCATTAACAAGAATTGGTCATCATCATCATCTGCAAGCAGGCAGATTGTCCATTTCTCTGCAGGTGACTGTTCCCTGCTTCTGTTATTGGTGAAACAAAATGATATCCCACTCCTGCCCAGAGTTGTCAACAGCAATTGGCTAGTCTTGCTTTCTTTCCCCAGAGAAAGAATTCTATTGGTCCATCTTCAAGCATCATTGTCCAGGGAGTCTTTCTATGGCCCATTCATCAGGGGAACAGATTCTGAGAAAAGGCATTGACTGACATGCTGCAATACAATATAATTAATGGCCTTCCAGTCTTTGAAAAAGAAAAAGAAAGTTTTTTGATTTATAATCAACAACTCTTAATTATCTTTGAGGTCATTAAATTGTACATTCCTATTTCTCCTTAGTTAATTATTAATCTTAGGCTGTCAACTGTATTTTCTGTCACTTTCGGTACTGGATGTGAAGATTTCCTGTCTCAATTTCTAGTCATCTCCCAATAATTGTACTCATCTCGGTTGCAGTTCTATCACTGTTTGATCTTGTTTTGTATCTAAGTAGTTATATTCATCTAAACTCTCTTGAGGATGGCTAATACTTAAAAATTCTGAAAACCCTAAAATATTTTAGACATAGCTGCCTGATTACCTCTTTTCAGAGGCCGTGGCTATCACAATAGTTATAAGGGTAGTGAGCTTCACACTCTAATACCACTGCTCACTAAGGTAGACATCTCACCCAGAAGTACTAGACACCTTCCAGTGTCTGAAACCAAGACCTTTAGCTCTACCCTACTCACACAACTTGTCCTGTGTTGTCCATTTTAATAAACGGTAGCACAGAGACATAAATCTGGATGGTATCAGCATCTGCATTATCCCTGTAACCTATCTGACTGCTTCTTGTCTTGGCTATCACCTACTGCAACATTCCTCTGCAATGAGGTCAGACAGTTTCTCTAGGCACAGTCCTATGTCCCATCCACAACCACCCTGTTCAGTTTCTTTCATAGAGATCTTATAATCCCCTTGGCCAGTAGAGTCCCAGGATCCCTGGGTCTCATTTCAGCAATCCTCTCCTCATCTGTTACTTCCCCCTTGGAGAATGTTGCTAAGGTTCCCAATTCATTTATAATTTTTTTTATAGTAAATGCTTTCTTATATACTTCGTTTGTCATTTCATAGGTTTGTCTTTCCTTCACAAGGCAACGTAGTGAACACTCATTTAGAGTCAGAGTGATTGGGTTCAACTCTGAATTCTGCATCTATCCCCCCATGTGAATATAGGAAGATTAACCTCTCAGCTTCAGTTTCCTTGGATGCAAAAATAGCAGTGTAATAGACTCTATTAAGCAATACATTGTATCCTCCACACATGGTACATGAGCATATATCCTGGCCTCAAAAAATGTCTGTAGACTACAATCTATGGAGTTTCATTCTGAGTTGAATCCTGCCTCTGCTGTTTATCTATGTGTGCCATAAAATATACCCCTTTATTCTTGTCTTGGTTTCTCCACATATAAAATGAAAGTGAGAATATTGATATGTCACATGCTAAATAAGATTGCATGATATTGCTCATCACTGAGATAAATAAGGAAAATAATGAATGCTTTGTGTTTTTCACGATAAATCACCTTCTGCCCTTTATAGTAGTTTCCTTTCAATGTAAAGTACTGTTTGAGATTAGGTAAAAATTTTCTCTTTCCCCTATGAGGATTAAATTATAAGCTCCACAGACAAAATAGCTGATTTTTTTTTAGTCATCAAAATGTGCCCAGCTGTTCTTAGTACAGAACCCCCCTGATCTGCAGTTCCAGTTACCTGTGGTCAACCAAAGTCCAAAAATATTACTGTAGTTCACTAAAGGATTAAGGTATTTTGGGAAAGAGAGACCACATTCACATACCACTTAATATACTATATGGTTATAGTTGATGTATTTTGCTATAAATTAATCTCTTACAAGGATGTAAAGGATTTTATATCTGTCTGTACATATGGTTCTGTACTTGGCATGGGGGCGGTCTTGGAACATATACCCTGTGGGGTAACTGTTTTGTACATTTATTGCCTCATTTATCCTCCCAAGAAAAAAATCACCAGAAATAGAAGAGAACAGCTTCATGACAAACCCCAGATTGCTCTGAAATCCATGGGAGCACAAAAGGGGGAAGGAAGTGGTCTCAGCACAATGGTCCGTAGATTTTCCTCTGCTCAGAAACTGGGATCCTTGTAGTCATGGTGCCTTGTTCCCATCACTCCTCCCAATTCCTTAGTAACATAATAACTCCATTGAGGAAAGGTTGCTGTGAAAGGTAGAGCCGCTTCACTGGCACTGATGGACTGGCACTGGTGAAAGTTTCGTTCTCCACCACCACCCCACAGATAATGTTTTCTGACATAGTTGTGGGCATTTTCCTGAAATGCTATCTCCTCTCTTATCCAATAGGTAGCTCAACAGCTGCTTAAGAGCATTATTTTTTCCACTTCATTGTACACAACAGCCTTTGTGACTTCTTCCTCCATTATTTCAGGATTTATCCACATTAATAAACATTTTCCAAAATCAGCTGGGTTGCAGAAACAGCCCCTTTATAATAGATTTGCACCAGAACTGTTGGAAATTACCTGATGATTAATGTTGGCTAACCCAAAGAACTGTATTGCAGTGAGGTTGAGGATTTATCGATAACTGTGATAATCATCCTCTATCTTTGTTTACATCAGTAATTAATGCAGTTCAGGAGGGAGCCTTTGAAACCTTATATAAGCAAGATTTATCCCCACTGGAATAGATTACAGCCATATGTCACCATTCTAAAGGTAATTGGTCCATTTCATTAGAAAGTAATTGAAAAAAAGATTTATTTTAATGCCCTGTAATAAATAATCTTGATAAACATTATTGTTAGCAAAGATATTTGCGCTGTGTAAAGAATTTGCCTTACAACACAATATAGTATGCACCATACATCATTCTCAGGTTTCTCTGAGAGGTTTTGCTTACCTTGTTGTGAATCATGGTAAAGAAGAGTGCACTGTTACACTGAGGTTTTCTTTGAGACCAAGGCTTCTTCTTACAGACATGTGCCTTTACCATTGTTATGGCTCATTTTAATCATAAGGCCCTGGCTTATTCTATATTATGTGAGCAGAAATGCTTTTAGCAGCGGATTAGAGCACAGGTCTTAGAAGTGATGAAAGTTGGTTGCAAGGTGTCTCACCTGGCTACATGGAAATATGATTGATAGGCCATGCCTCCTAGGGTTGCAGTAAGGATGAAATGAAATAATACATATAAAAGATGTAAGTCAATTCTTGGATGACAGGAAGCACTCAGTGAATATTAATAAGTAGTACTATCATCATCATCATCATCATCACCATCATCATCTTTTCTATCCATGTCTTGCTGACTGATCATTTAGGAGAGACATCTTAAACTCTACAGCGAGCTTTTAAAAAGAAAGTCATGTAATAAAAGCAAGGGTGGCACTACAAGCATCTGCCCCTCCATTTCCACTTGCACTGTGATACAATTTACAAGTCAATTAAAACAGTGAAATGTGCAATATTCTCAACACCAGTTGGAAGTAGGACTGAGAAGGATTTCTGACATCCCCTAACTCTCCCTAAAAGGCCTAGAGGTAAAAACAGATTGCCAGTTATTTCTAGAGTGTTGTAACATCATGAGCTGTAAGTTGAAGTCATTCCCCTTGGTTCTTCAAACAATGGGTGCCAAAAATAGAAAGACTAAAAGGCCACCTACAGTTGGAACCAGCTGAAATATCAAAACAGTAGTCAGGAGTGAAATAATTTTCATCGTGCATCCCTAATAGTCAATCCATGCCTGACAGCTTCCTTCACCTTCTTTCACAATTCTTCCATGGTAGAATAGTCCGGATCAATGCTAAGTACTCTCCAAATAAATATACTGTATAAAATATGATTGGAGTCCTCATTATCTTTATTTTACAGATGAGCAAATGGAGGTTCAGAGGTGAACACTTCTCCAAAATCGTCTACTGATAGAAGTTTAGACCAACCCCAGGCTGTTTTCTTACTCTGCTTTACTGCATTTTTGTTCTTCTTGAAATAGGGCATAGGATGTATCTTCCTGGAGAATATTTTGCCCAAAGATTTTTGAATGGAAATAATAATGTTTTATTTGTTAAATTCTTTTCCATTAAATAGGAATGCTTTAAGTGGCAGCGTACCATGTTCGCATAAATTTTTATGCTTAACACAACAGATTTCAAATGAACACTGCCCTTTTAGTGTACCCCAGCATCCCACCAAAATGCATTGAGCCTGTGTTACAGGTGATAATTCTAATGAGTAAAGTCTTGGGAAGGCCACAGTGAAGCCAGGCAGTCCTGTTTACCTGAATCTCATCTCTGACTCTGTGATTAAGTGGCTTTGGGCAGGTTGTTCTACCTTACTAAGCTTCATCTGTCCAGTAGAGTTTGGCTGCATACTGTGTGGGATAAACTGGGAACTTCCTAAACCATCTGAAAGCCTGAAACCATCGCAGATCCTCAGTACAGCGTGGCTATTATTATTCAGCACTCATGAAGTACTTTCAAAATTTGCCTCTTACTAATTCAGTCACCAGGTTTCACATAATCCTCCAGCTAATAATCATACTGAGCTCAAGACTAGGATTGTCAGCCTCTCTCCATATAATTTTCAAATACCATTTCAGGCTTCCCATGTTATCATTTCCACTAACAGAGAATCCTGAAATGGGTAATACAAACATGCAAAATATGAAGACTGCTTGCTAATCAGTTGATTTATTTCACGGCTGGAACAAAAATAGAAGTTTTCAATTAATATCCAATAGAGAATCATTTACTTTCATTTTAAATGGATACCAAACTGTCTTTGAACTCAATTACTATATATTCCCTAAATTTTATTTGATTTACTTTACTTTTTCCCCCACAACCTTAAAACTTAGTCTAACATTTGGTCCTTCTCAGTCAATAGAGGTAGTTTTAGGGCAGCACTGAAAAGTAGGAATTCTCATGATGGAGCTGTGGTTGATGTTTAGAATATCCATTTTACTGCTACCTACCAGCTGTGTGACTTTAGACTTAAGATCTGTAAAATGGGAATAATATCAAGAACAGTGTCATGACTTTCTTCTAGACTTTTCACAGTGCCTAATACATATAGAATATTTGTAAGCTATACATTGTAGTACAGTCCTTTTACAAAATTAAACTGGAAGTATAATTATTTGCTTATAATTTCGAATCTTTAGTCTTTTAAAGGATATGCAGCTTACCTACTTGGGTCTGCACAGATTTCTACACAGACTATAAATAAAGGGATGCAGACTGCTCTTGAGGATGAGTAGAGCTATCATGACCACTTGACTCAATGTAAGAGATCTCTTGGGTTATAATCATGACAAGAAGTATACTTACTTGCTATTAATCCTCCAAAAGCTGTACACTTGTGATAAAGGTGAGGTTTAAGGGCTAAAAGAGGAAAGCTTTAAATTGCTACTGTAACTCTCACTGTATTGAGAAAAGTGGGTCTCCATGGCCCCACAGCAAGTTCATAACAAACCTGGCGTCAAGAATGCACTACCAACTCCTAGTCTCGTGTTCCCTTGGCCGTGACACACTGTAGCACAGGGTCAAATTGATTTCCGGTTCTGATCAAAGCTAGGGAGTTCATTTAAATGAGAGAGGCAAATAGCATTTGTGAGTTTCTTTATTTTAATTCTTAATTCTAATAATTGACAGCCTACCTGTGTTTCACATGGAGTCTGGTTAGTTGCCTGGCTCATTAAATGTTCTGAGAGCATTAGGTCTTATTGGAAGACTCAGGAAGTAATATGCTGATGAAAACTTGAAATGTGGAAATGCACATGATTTCTTTGATATTCAAATAAAATATTTAGTTTCTGCTTCATTTTTGGAAGAATCAGAGTGTAGAGAATGTAGTGATTTGGGGACAGTAAGGTCCAGGGGGTACCATGGAGATTTTCTCTGAAAACTAAAGCTGTGATGCCCGTAAATTCATATGCAGTCACCTTGGCAACCTCAGATTTTGTGAAATGTGATTTACTACAAAATTTTAGCTTCTAATCACTATTCAGAAGGCCATGTTAGACTACTGAGTATGATGTTCATGATCAGCTTCGACCTCAGGGAAAGGTAATTGACACATTTTAAAGAAAGCCTGTCAAGGCTGTACTCTCGAAGTCCTTGAAGTTTTAGTGAATCTTTTAATGGCATGGAAGACAAAGGGATATCTCTGTTCACTTGCCTTTGAATAGTGTGGATTAAAATTATTCCCTGCATTCAGGTTCTTTGCAGTTCCCATCATGTGGCCACTAGTGAAAAAGGATGTTTCTTGTGGATGATGACATGTTAAGAAAGCAAAGTGGGGATCAAGCTAGGAACAAAGGAAATGACCAATTCTAACCAGGTCAGGGAGAATGAACGGGTATTACTGAATCTTCATCTGAATAAATACAATATTAACACCTTTCACATACACCACAGCATATATACCATGTACTTGACTAGAGTTTTACTTACATTTCCATATTCTATCATTGCCATGCTATGAGAGAGCCACTTTTGCCCCCTATAGAACATGAGAAACAGCTCAGCCTCAACAAGGTTTTCAAACCTCCCCATAGGGGTGCCTGGGGTCATCCTGAGTCTGAAGTCAGTCTTTAAACTACTGTCCCACAGTCTTGGCTCAGTCATTGGGAGCAGAAGATTGTCAGGTAGCATGAACTGTTAGTAAGTTAGAAGAAAGAAGGAAGACTCTAAGCCATTTATAAAGGGGAATCCATTGTCCTCATGGAAAGTCTAAAACATTGTATGGCAAAGCATGGCACCAGCTGCACTGTTTTTTCTATTCCGTATAACATTAGTAGGATTCCCAACTATAAAAATAGTCTTAAATTGTTCAGAATCATACAAAGAAGGAAAAGCAGTGAAAAGGAAATAGCATTGTTTTTGTTTTTTGATCCTTGACTTTGGTTAGATTATCTTTAATGCCAGGTAACAGATTCTAAGACAGACTTCAAGTCAACAAATATTTATTAACATGTTCCCACCGGCTTGTACCACAAGTAGTACAAATAGATAGACTCACTTTTATCAGTCTTTTTGCTAATAAAATTAATAAAATAGTATGGTCATGCATGTAATACTGGTGGTTCGAGCTACCTGGCAGTGAGATATACAAGTTATGGGCTGATCATAAACATGCTAAACACCAGGAAACATGCTTCATGTTGAGTATAAATCCAGTGGTTTTATCAGCCTTTCAGACCTTAATCTGGAGGAGGAAAACTGAAACAAGTAAATAGATGAATAATTATAAATCATGTCTGTGACATGAGATGTCCCTGAGTGACAGAAGGGGTCGCTAGGGGAGACCTCTAAGAGGTGACATTTATATGAGATGTAAAAGATGAGGAGGAAACAGACACATCAAGAAGAGAGGGTGCATCTACTGACTGCCATAGGGCAGGATGACCAAGAAGATCACTCATGTCTGCTCACTGCAGATCTGTTGAAGACCTTCTACAGACTGGATTAAAAAAACCTTTAGACTAACGAGGATTCTTACCCGTACACCTTGGGTATATTTACCTACGAAAGTTGCAGATAATATAGCAGGTTTGAGTACAAGATTACTCTCCAATATGTAAAGCTACTTTTCAACAATCAAAATCATAGGACATACTAGCTATGAGTCAGAAGACCCGAATTTGTTCTACACCTTCTGTAATTCTCTGGACACATGAGCTTGACCAGTGTTAAACCTCTCTGAACTCCATCGCTTCCTCTCACCAGTGGTGCTAGTAGTCAATACCAGGAAACACCAGGTGAATGGTATATAATATGGGTTCATAAATGCTATGTCAGTCTGAATCTGTCACTGCAACTTGACACACACTTTCATGTGAAAATCTTCTGCCTCTGAGATGGCCTAACTCAACCATAGAAGATGAATTGTGAGGAATGCAGGAAAATAACACCTGAGGGAACATTATGAATTTTCATCCTGAAAGTTACTTGGACTACAGAGTTTAACATGGTGGTAGCCAGCATCATGCTCTTAGAAATTGTCTAAAATCAAAATTTCAGCATTCCTTTAAAGAGCGCATTGTATGGATAAAGATCAAGTCCTTCAAAAAGGGAAGCTAGTCCTTAGCATTTACCAAATAGCACAAAACATGAAAGCAAATTTTAAGCACCTTTGTTGAACTAGGACTTCAACTTTGAGCTCTCAAATATTCAGTGAAAGTTAATGAACTGCAGATCTATGGAAAAATACGTGAGAAATAGATTTTAAAATTTGCCACGAATAAGGTCATCTTGTTAGAAATACATACCTTTGGAGGTATGTATGAAGCTGGGCTTACTGATGTATGCTGGAACTCCAGTTCATCGGGAAGCAGAGGCAGGAGCAATGTGAGTTTAAGGCCAGCCTGGGCAACTTAATGAGACCCTGTCTTAAAATAAAATAGAGAAAGAGTGGGGATGTAGCTCAGGAGTAAGGCATTTACCTGGCATGCACAAGGTCCCCAGTTCATCTCCAGTATAGCAAAAAGAAAACAAACAAGTATCCCACTAGTTTATGATTGTGAAAATACACAGCATTATTTGATTGGCAACACAAAAATGTAACAAGCTCATGAAATAGGCACTGCAGATCTTTATTTTGTCAACTATAGCCATGTACTGCACGCACAAATACTAATCTCATCAGCCTATAATGCAGCTGAAAAATTCCTATCACCTTATGATGATGCAGCCCTCAGCGCTCAGTACTTGAGTCCGCACTGGTGGTGGTGATGGTAAAAGGAACCTACCAGCTGTGTACAAGCACACATAATTCTGTACTACACATCACACTTGATGTTAACAAGAAATGACTGTTGCTGGTTTGTGTATTTTCTATCCTTTTGATTTTTAGAGTGTACTCCTATTTATAAAAAAAAAGTTCACTATAAAACAGTATGATGTTATGTTGGCAGCAGGCTCAGTAATCTCACGTTTACCTCCATATAAAAGGCTGTGCTGAATGATTGACTTCTACCATCGTGTAAGCACACTCTTTGAAGTTTGCACAGCGATAAAACTACCTAACGATCTGTCAATGTATCTCTGTCACTAAGCAGTGCGTGACTGTACATTAACCCAGCCAGTGTGGTTTGCATTTTGGGTTCTTTGTCCCCCGGAAGTAACATCATAGCATTCTGCTCCCATCACTGGATGTTAAGAATCCATGTAAAATCTCAAAGATCTGCAGCATGTATACATCTGCTAGATTAGTGTATGTCAGTGTTGCTCTCTTTCTATAGAGAAATATTTAAAAATATACAGAAAGCCATGACATTCCGACTTAATTTATTTGGGACACAACCCAAGACTCAAACCTCCCATGTGATATTGACCACACTGAAACTTTCCAGTCACTCTGGGAACTCCTCTAGGGCAGCTACACTGTTAAGACAAGAGCTGCACCAACTTTATTGCACTTCCCACCAGCTTTTGCTAAATTCTTTCCTTTTCAATTGTAACTTTCCCTGATTATTTTTTCCCTCAAACTTAAAACATACAGAGGTTGTTGGTAGGAGTGTACTACTTCCTAGAAAAGACTGGTGCTGCTTTTCTTCTATTTCAGCTACCACATGCATTATTCTGTTTTTATGATATTGTGAAGGTCGCTCCCCAAAGTAACGAAAGCCATTGTCTCCATTTTTTGAGGATGGGAGCAAACTATGATCTAAAAGCTTGTCTAGGCTTGAAAGTGATTAATGTAGATTCTTCTGATGAAGGAAATGAAAAGGAGAAATCTGGATAAGTAATCACTGTTTCAACAAAAACAATTTCAACAAAAAATGAGCCTGAGACAGAGAGAACAAACTGATAATGCCAACGGTAAATAAATTATTCCCCGAGTTTCCAAAACAGACCGGGTGATAGCATTTAAAGTTCTGTGGGGTTTTTGATTCATGACACGTCCAAGTATAACCCAGAAACAAAGGGACACAGATGCTGCCCCATCTTTCACAGGTACTTAGAATGGAATTGAGCTGAGAAGGAGAGGTTTCAGATGCGTGTGGGAGATGACTAGATTGAGAAAAGCCTCCTCAGAGTTTCATAAATGTAAAAGACATGACCAGTTTTCTCCTTGTCGCTTTCCCTGGGCCAACACCAGCTCTTCTTCAAACAGGGCCTGTGGAACTATCGCAAAGGGCAACATGTGGAATTCTGGCCAGGATGTTGCCTTCTTTTTAGCTGTGCAATGAGAACATTTCAGGGGAAATTTTCACACTGGTAACACGCAGTCCATACCGTGAATGAGCTAGACAATGGCTTCCCAGAGTGCACTTTCCTAGTCCCGCCAGCCGAAAAGAATCAACTGGCACTTTGTACGATTTGATGCGTTCAGATATTTCTTTTATGTGTATCATACCATTAACTCAGCAATATACAAATACACTACGAATCACGAGCATATATACCATTGTACTCTCTCTAATCCTGCATTTCCACTTGGCATTTCAAAAACACCTCCAATTCAGCTGATTTAAAACTGAACTCACAATTGGATATTCTTATTCCATGTAAGCATGCTGCTTACACTCTACCTTTTCTTGGTCACTGATCTCACTATTTACCAATTAGAAATCAGCCTTGACTCATTCTACCATCAAATCCAAATCCCCGTGTCCTCTCACCTGGATTCCCAACTAGTCTCTTTATAACCTTCTTGTCCTGTATTTTCTCTTCTCCACTGTATAGCCAGAATAACTCCATCATCAGGGAGACAGAAATAGGGAATAAATGTAAAGAATTGGCCCACACAATTTTAGAAGCTGCAAAGTCCCATGATCTACCTTCTACAAGTAGGAGACCACAGAAAGCTGGCAGTATAATTCTAGTCCAAATCTGAAGGTCTGAGAATAATAGGAGAAGATGAAATAAATTTCGGTCTTAGGGCAGAAGACTGATGTTTCACATACTCTAGCAGGCAAAGTCCCCTTTTACTCAGCTTTATTCTGTTCAGGTAATCAATTGACTGGATGAGGTCCACCTCATTAAGGAAAATCTCCAATGTTCATCTACATCTTCAAATGTTAATCTCACCTAGAAGTGCCCTCCCAGAAACACTCACAATAAAGTTTGACCAAATGTTTGGACACTCCATGAACCAGGCAAAATGATAGATGAAGTTAACCATCAGAGTAATCATTCAATGTGGAAATCAGTTAACATTAGCCATGATCTTTTTGCCTTGCTACCCCTCACTCCATATAAATCCTTTATTATCTCATGATATTCTGCAAACCCATGCCTCAATTATGTCCTACCTCTTATTAAAGTAGGACCACATTGTCTGTCTACCTTCTTTGAATTTCTTGTAACCTATAAAATTATCTTCCTCTTAAGTCTTCAAGCAGTATGCTGGTCTCTCGGGTTAGAACTCTCATCCTTCTAGAAGGCTCACTGCAACCTCTTCCTCAATGGTCAACCTGAACCTTCCTAGACTCCAGTTCCCCCTCCTACCTAGTCCACAGTTCTAAGTTCACATAGTGTGCTGTGGTTCTCTACCCAGGACTTTTTATGCCATAAACAAATAGTTATTTTAAGTATCTCAATAGCAAGTAAACAAGAGCAATGATTAGGTCTGTCGCGTTCATAGCTATAACCTTGCATTCTGCATTGTATTAGGAACACAGTAAATGCCCATGGACCAAATGAGTAAGCTAATTCCTAATGGCCATTCGAAGCCAACCTACACTCTGCCAGTCTTGGATACAGGCCATTTCTCTGTGTCAGCTTAGGCTTGGTGTAATAGATATTTGTTAAATCAAGACGCTCTACACTGGGAAAGAACGACTGATTAAAAAGCATGTGATATGATAGTCAGGCTTGCCTATCATACAAGCAAATATTTCAATGGTTTTTCTCTGGAGGATAAAATATTCTACTTTTCTAAGAGAAACTGTCTTCAAGTGAAAGTACCCAATCCATTTCTTCAACTTTCAGAATATAGATTTGGCATAGATTTTTTTTTTTGTAACTTGGAATTTAAAGACAAATCTCCAGAAATTCAGCAACTTTGTCAGTAATATTTAAATGTCTCCTGCACAAAAGAGGTTTTTGAGTTTCAAAGTAACCCTTGTTGGGCTTAAAAGCAGAATCTATCTAATTAGAAAAGCTTATGTTTCTTCTACTTTCTGGTGCTCACTTTATTTTCACCAGTTTCTATAATGCAAGTTGGAATTGGTTCCACTGAGTACTGTGTGAGTGAAAGCAGACATTTAAAACAGGAATGGCATGATAGTGTTGATTTACAGCTGATCAACTTGGCTAAGCTAGAACTACATTTCTCAGCATTCTCTCCCTGAGTTATCCAGACTGCAAGAGGCTGAGGAAGTAGGAGTGAAGCAACTGTCTTGTTCCTTTTGTGCCGATGGTTGGTACAGAGCATGCGAGGCACGGTGGGAGGTCACCTGTCATTCTCTCTGTCAGTAAAAGGCAGAATTTAGGTCTTCTGGCTCCTATCATATCCTGAGACAGCCTCTCAGCTTTTGATCAGCTGCATAAAAGAAAGGCATCATTTTTTTCTGAGTTAGAGACTTGCATGTGATGAGAGCCTGTTGTGGATACAATGTCGTCCTCACCGTCCCCTACTCCACATTCATCTTTCATTCCTGCCTTGGCCTGCTGCCTGCCTGCCTGCCTTCCCTGCTAGTGTCAGGTTCCAGCATCAGATCCAAAGACAAAAACCTTCTATAGACATTCAGTCAGTTCCCTCAAGCGCCTACGATAAACTCAGACAGCATTCATAGGAGAACTCTCAAGTTTCAAAAGGGCTTTCTAGAAACTTGCAACTCTCAGATTAGACACGGCTCTCAGAAAGTTTCCATACCTGTGGTTAAGAAAAGAACAAGTCACCGAAGTTTACAGATGAGGTGGTTTCATCATCCAATGTCAAAGTCCAATTTCTTTTTTAAAAAAATCAGAAAACTGGACTTCCAGTGCAGCACTGTGATAGTTGAAGTACCCTGACCACCCCACCCACTCAAAATAAGTGAAATGACTAGATTACATTATTTTAGAAACATTTTAAATGGTCTGGTAGCTGGAAAGTAGTCAAAACTTTTCAGAGTATAAAAATTGAGTAAGAGTGGGAACTCAGAGTTGGCTCTGAGCCTTGAGGCCAGTTTCAAATTGACAGATTTTGCTACCATGGATTAGATTTGGCCTCAGCTTTCTTGGCTTAATGGTTCATGGGAAGAAAGCAAGTCTTGGGGTGCACTGAAGTATGTTCTAATGAGATATCACAGATAAAACCAGGACCCTAAAGTACCAAAGCTCAACATAAGGGTAAAAAAGAATTTAAGCCACCCATCCCTTCCCACCACAACTCCACCTACTCATCCGGCGTACTAGAAAGGAAATTATCTCCCTGGAAGCTTGGCATTGAATAGGAAGGGATGGAAACACTCTCCAAGGAGTGGCGACTTTGAACTGGCTCTCATTCAGTTTGCAACCTGAATTCATAATACAGTACTTGGTTGGGCCTCAAACCTCAAGCAACAAAATTGCAGTGTGCTCCAGATGATGGTGGAGCCAGTGACTGATGGGAGGAAATCAGTATCATCCTTCAAAAAAATTACCTCAAGCACCGGTCAAATATGATGGTCCCAAGAAATATGAACTCAGAGTCAGGAAGCACAAATACACCCAGAAATAGGAGACAGCAAGCAGGGAATCAGGACAACCAATTTAGTCTCAAGGCTTCATCTATGGAATTAGTAGAGAAAGAATATACAATAAGGATGCTTGCTATACCTGAAGGAGCTGAAGCACTAACCAAAAGAATCAAAAGTAAAGAAATACAAAAATGGCTAGGAGATTAGAAAATTAGCCAAACAAAATTTCTAGCAATTAAAATAGAATCTCAAAAAGCAAAACCCAATGGATATGATGAGATATAGATGAAGACAAAAATAAATCAATGTGAAAATAAATATGAAGAACTACCCCCAAAAGAGTAGGGGAAGAAGCCCAGCCTGGTGGCACATGCCTGTAATCCGAGCACTCAGGAGACTGAGACAGGCGGATCGTTGTGAGTTCCAGACCAGCCTGGGCTAAAAAA
>RJWT010000652.1:0-60927 GCA_004365215.1 Cuniculus paca | reverse complement strand
TATGTTTTGTTTTGTTTCTACTGTTTTAGTTTGTTGTATTTTGTTTGATTTTACTTATCCCTGATGGTATGGGCAGGTATACTGCAGATAACAAGAGGCATTATGGTAGCCTTATTGATTGCTTTTTACCCTGTTTAAAAGTCATGTACCATGTTCATTGCCTTGTTTTGATTGACTTTACTCTGTTTTGTTTTGTTTGATTGTATTCTTTTCAAAATAAAAAAAATTTTAAAAAAATTCCATCATAGGTGTGTATGTATGGGAAAACATGACATACAGAGGCTTCCTTCCCACACAGAATTTCAGGCATCCACGGGTGGTATTGCTATGTACCTGTGGTACTATGTTGTGTTTATTAAGGTATTCAAATGTTTATAATTTTAGTACTTTTATATTTTTTGAGGTGTTGGGGATCAAACCTAGAACCCTGAATATGCTAGGCAAGCACTCTACCACAGAGCTCCATCCCTAGTCTGTACTTTCATATTTTTGTTTTAAGAAAACCCAGTGGATTTTGTTGTGTATTATTTACTCATTAATATAGTTTTATAGTTTTATTACAGGTAATATTTAAGAAATATGTCACTTAAATTTCGTTACTGTACCAGAGAGGGATGCCTACAATAATCTGAAAGGTATTATTCCCTTTCCAACTACGTAGTTATGCAACTATGGTTTGTTTCTCTATATAAATTATTAGTGGAAATCTACTGGAATTTATTCTCAGTCTCTCTCACAACTGTTCCCATTTCTACCCAAATTTTGAGGCTCCAGTTCTTGATTCTGCTATTTTTTGATTCTGCTCTCTAGTTATAGTTGATTAGATTGGAAAAACAATTAGATTGCCTCTCCTAGGAATTTGTAACACTTTGGAACATTTTTAATGTTGATATTTCAAAACCTCCACTTCTTCACTTCCTTTCCCCAGCTTCTCCTCCTGGATACGTCCCTTGTTGGTGGACCACTTCTTTCTCTCTCTATTGACTTCTTCTTGTATAATTTTATAATGCTTCAATTGTTTCAATCTTGAAGGGAAAATCTATTTTAAATCCTAATTCTCTGTCATTCTAATTTTCTTTCTTCTTAAAAAGACACCTACCTTAATAGTTTCCACTTGCTCACCAGTGCTCATCACGAACCCAATGTAATCTGGTTCCCTCTCCAGACACTGCACTGGAATTGGCCTGGCCAGGCAAGGGCAGCACCTACGCCTTCTACAATGAAGTGCACCATTTACTTTAGAGTCTACGTAAATACCAGTCAGGCTGATGCACAGTGGCTTTGCCTATAACCAAAATCAATCTTGCTTCCAGGAAGTTACTGAATATTCCAGCCGTCTTTCATGTAGGCAGTCATGTTTTTCAAAGACTTTTAGTTTGAAAATTTTCAAACATATACAAAAATGGGGGTGAATAATATAGTAAGCCCTCAGATACCCAATACTCACCTTCAACAACGATCAACTCAGAGTCAGTTTTGTTCTATATCTTGAGCACCTTTCCCCTTTCCAGGATCAAGTAGACTCCAGACTCATCCGATTTCATCCATGTATATTTCAGTGTATGCTTCTGAGTGACAAGGATACCCTTTATTATTTTCTATAAATAGGCAGGAGTTTGATCCATTTATATTCAACCTTTTGCATGACTAATTTTGAGGTGGAGGTGCGAATACCGACAGAAGGTACCTACTACCTGGCTGCCTGTCTTGGCCCCCACAGATGACTCTATCACAGCTTTATCACCCTGTAAGGTAGCTCTATGTTTACTTGGCTGTTCCCCTCTCAGGACTCTGAAGTCCATGAGGGCAGCGCCATTGTCCTCAATACCTACTTTAATGTTTGGCACAGTGGCTAAAAACCTTCTCAAGAACAAGCTTACAAGATACATATCATGTCACATGGCATAGCTTTCTGCCAACTCTTCTAGGAAAAATTAGTACCAAAATGTTCTCTTAAATAATTTAAAGGTCATAAACTATTGTATACCTGTGTTAAAAACAATTAAACTTTGGAAAACACTTCCAATCATGAGGGATTGGAATTTAGAATAGTTACCTAGGTAGCAAAAATATTGTTGCTGGAGCCACTTCTTGTAGGAGACAAATCAATACAACTAATTTTTCTATTTTCTGTGGTTGAAATCACTACTACAGATGAGGAAACTGAGTTTCAGAGAAGTAAAATCACTTGCCGAAGGCACACAGCTAGAACTTGACAGAATTCAGGGCTTAGAACCAAGGCTTCAGACTCTTAATTACAAAGCATTCCCCAGCATATTCTATAAAACATATTAACAAATATAAAGCACAAACAAGAGTCTCCTTCCAACTGTGGAGTAATGATCATCGTATTTCCCCACAGACCTGGATAATTGTGAGCAAGGAGAAGCCTCTCAATGAAAAGTTGGGTCACTGGAGTTACTTTGGGCTGTGAAATGGCCAAAAGCTCCTTCATTTTGTGCATTGTTTGGGTGAAAAAAGAAACGGTTCAAAAATATGCCCTTGTGAAAAGCCTCAAAATACTAACCTACTATTTGCCCAGGGCCCTAGGAAGCCCAGGCTGCTTGGTGGAAGCTCTCTCTTGGTGACTGGATTCACTTTGAGTACTTGCCAGCACTTCATACAGAAATCAGATCTGTTGCCACAGTGGATGCTTGGCTGGGGCCCTGTGTCCTCACTCGAAGTAGAAACTACTATGTCAGAATCCTCCCCTGAATATGCCAGTGGAAGCTCTGAAAAGATCACCTCAATGGCTCCTGAGACTTTCCAGAGTTTGTTGCCAGTGCTTACCAAATAGCTTCATTCCCTTGTAATCACGAGAAGCCATGCCCTGCCAAGAGCAAAGGCCGATTAAGACAGTGCTGATTTAGTCCCCACAGGTTGTTAGTAATGTACTGAGTTAGTAATGTTTGCTGAGTTTCCAGGCACCAGACACTTCCTTTTTTGGGCCCCTGTAGCATCTGGATTACACATTATTGTCACTGCACAGTGGGAGTGACACATCGGTGCATCTACTGGTTATGGGACACCCTCCACCTGTTCGAAAGTTCAGATTTTCTCTGTTGACCTCTCACTGGAATAGTGCCTGGAATAGTGCCTGACTCTTGATGAGTATGTGTTGAATAAACGTTGTTGCCTCAATAGAAGTACTTTATACACATCACCATTTCTCCCTTCATCAACTCCTGCTTACAGGAAAACTTCTTTCAGAGGAGAAGAAACCTCCTAAAATAATTTTCACTTACTTACTGAAGAGTTGGACCAATCACAAAGAATCATCTTTTTACTAAAACAAAAAATTATGGACTCAGTCTAAAATGAGATGGTGAAAGCTGAATAAAGATTAGGTTGGTATTTTTCTTTTCTGGAAATAAATCTACATTTGCGATTGACAAAAGATGAGACCAGGACCTTCAGCCCTGCTCGTTGTGGAATTTCCTGAAAGCCTCAGTTAGTTTTCAAACTACTCTCAAGATTTGGTTTCCTCCCCAGGGCAAGCCAGAGGTCAATTTAGGGATCTTGTCCTAAATACAGCTTTCACAGAATAACCTTTCTGGGGTAACTCTGAATTGGTGCTCCCTAATCTAGGCAAACAGGTTGTGTTTCACATATTGATGCCAGTAGAATTCCTGGAATGTTGGGCTAAGAAAGCTTTGTAGCTGAGAAAACTTTATAGTAAATTTACAGAGGATGATTAGTAGCTGCTAGGAACACAACTAGGGGAAACAATGGCACAAAAGCTGGATGTCACCATCCTTGCTTCAGAGATTGTATACAGCATAATCTCAAGGAAAGCAAATATAATGAGTACACCCAATTTACATTTCCTTCTCAAACATAACTCATTCAAGTTCCATGGAGAAATGACTAGAAGCTGAGAACAATAATACGTCCTAGTATAAATCTTTTTCAATGTGCCCTTGGCAAGTTTGGCTTAATATAATCTCAACAGACAATTTCATGATGGAGCCAGTTCCTAAAATCCAACTGCCACCCTCTTGATCTGATTGCACCAGCCACTGACCTATGGAGGGCAATGGGGAACTTTCTTGTTGGCAGCCAATGGGAATAATAAGAGGAAAACCTGTCAGGACGAGGCATCTGGCAGAACTTGTTGAAACTATTTCTAGAACTTGGAATGCATATGGACCTCAGCGGCACCAGGGAGTCATGCTGGCTGGAGCTTAGTGCTCTTAAGAGGAACTATTTTCAATCTTTGATCCCACACGCTCCAGCAGGTACACATTCCAGTACATTTCAAATGTTTTTGTTCTGCAGATGGAGTTCGTCCACCACTTCTCCATCCTCCCTCCATAGAGATGGCTCAATTATTTTCGCATATCCCAGGAAACGAAAAGTTGAAGTTTCAAAAGCAGAATATTGACAAGGTCATTTTTAATTTTGAAGTGAATGATTTAAGTACCACGTCACATGAGTAGAAGGAACAGGGACATACTTCTTTAGTTGCTGCACATGAGCCGTAATTTGAAAATGTCCTTAGGTAGCCTTAATTGCCCTTCAATTTCTTTCATGTCACTACAATCCTTTACTGCGAACATGTGATTAGTTTTCCACCAGACATTTCTGCCTGATAGCAAATTCTGTCTCAAAAATGACATTCTTTCTTAGTAGCTCTAACTCGTTGTTCATAAGACCTGCACAAACCATTCCAGGGAACAAGAAGGAGAGTTCTTTGGGCTAACTGCTCACAAGGATGGAGGTAACAGACCTTGTCAGTATAGGATTCAGTCAAAGAAGGAATAAATGGATGCCCACGATAAAAAATTTTAAAACTTTTGTTGAAGAATTTTTAAGGCCCATCAATAAATTCTTAGCAGGAACTTCTCTACAATCATTGGATCAAAGAAACATTTGTTCCAATTTCTTAAATTTTGAATGCCATTGAGTCTACACTAGGATTGGAGGTGACATGTTATCCTGTACCTTCTCCATTAAAATTAATCCAGTGCATCAACAGATGAAGCCAATTCAATTTCTGAGGGCAAATCCTAGCAAACACTCATAAATTCTGTACTTGAGAGGGATACGACAAAAGGAGCCAAGGGCTCTGTTCTACATTTATCCTCAAGTTCAAAGTGAATTGATATCTTGTGTATAGGAGGAGTTTCTGTTTCTGAAGGGTCACAGTTGGCTCATCCAGGAACCAGTCTCAACAAAAAGGCTTGGACTTTTTAGGAATCCATCTCCCTAATGTCTCAAACTAGCAAAATATAAGGGGCAAAGCTGTGTTCATTCAGGATTCATGTAGGCGGTAGAGAGTCTGGTAGTTCTTTGCTTTTCCTCCCTTATCTTCTTGTTCCCCAGAAAAAGATGCCTTCTGAAAAAAAGAATCAATCTATATAAACCTGGCTATATGAACCAAATGTTTTATCTGTAAAATAACTTCTGAAGAGTATAGCAGTTACCTCCAGTGGTTTTGAGGTAAAACTACTTTTATTAATTTAAGTATTTCAGGTTTTTTTGCTTCCCAGATCACTGGGAGAGAATAAGCCTTTGCATAGAGAATAGGTGAGAAAAGTAAATAAATAAAGTTAATAGGGAATCTTCAATGGAGCCTCTAGATTGGGGGAAGCTGCTGAATATTCAATAAGAAAATCAGCTATACCTGTGTTTGCCCTCATCTCCCCACTATTCTCAGATGAGTTTTCATGAACTCTCTTGCTGGACTGCTGTGATAGTCATCTAACTGGCCTCACTGTTTCTTTTATCTCCTATTTTTGGTCCATCTTGTATTATTTAGCCAAGAATCATCTATTATGTGTTTAAAATGTTTATGCTTCTGAAAGCTATCACAGGGATCTTTAGAGAGAAAAGGCTTTAAAGGATACCAGTGAACTGACTTCTACTGGTCAAAAAATGGCACAGTAGGGTGCTTAACCTGCCTGTTCATTCTAAATACAATCTACAAGTAGGAGTGTGTGTGTGTGTGTGTGTGTGTGTGTGTGTCTGTATGCGCGCGTGTATGTCCTCTAGATGAAATCCTGATATTAGTCTGCTTTCTTATTCTCTGAAGAAAACAACTTTTCCTCAACTCTTTTAAAGATTACTTGATCGTGAGTGTGATACAAGAGCAAATCTCCAGCCCTCATTTGCTGAGGCCTTCGAGGATGAAGACAAAACATCCCATTGTGTTCTTCCATTTCCCCAGGTAATCATTTCTCTAGACTCATTTCTAAGAATCCAATCACCTGTTTCCTCTCAGAATCTCTGGTCTTTCTAAATTTTATTTAATTCATATTTATATATCTTTTTGGTTCCAAGGACATCTTTAAAGAGACATATATATATATATATATATATTATATATATAATTTATTACATGTTTTAGGGGCAATTTTATTGTTCTATGTAAATCTACAAACCCAAAGGACTTCTTTTTTTTTTTTTTTTTGGCTTGTTTTGCTCTATGAATAATAGCTGGCAGTTTCAGGGTTTTTTTTTTTTTTTTTTCAAATCTTAAGAAGTTTCCTCAATGAAGATACCTACCTGTAAGCTTTAGGAGCATGACTTCATTTGTATTCCAGATTTCACACTGCTTTCATTCTGTTGAGAAGAGTGCAATATGCTTGGGATATGCTCAGTGATTCATGGACAGGATGTAGACTTGGAGAAGGCTTGGGTTTAAACTCAGGCTTTCCCCTTGCTGGCCTGTGTCTCCCTGAAGAGGCATTTCCGACCTGGCTGCATTGGTTTACTTCTCTGCACAGCCTCAAAAGCTGGTGCTGAGGCCCCGGGCACTTGCTCTGTGAAACCTGCTGTGCTCCTTTAGAAGTGCACTGACTGGAGGATGGTGCCTGTAGGGAGAGTTTAAAGAAGTTGAGACAAATTCCCTCTCCTCTTATTACTCTCATAGAGGGAGATGAATTCTCCTCCAGACTTACTCCACAAGTATTACTACCACAACTATTCAGAACTACAATATTAGAAAGTGCTGTAAAAAAAGCATTAACATCACTCCTTGATCAACCATTGAATGAAGCTAGTCAGTGAATCCAAAGAGCCTTTGGCATAAACATGCAAACCTTTTCCTAGCCACCTTCAATAATGAACATGCCATCTTCTTGCTAGCTAGTTTTCCAGTCTGAGTTTACCACAATACCTCTTGTTGTCTTCAAAATAGCTGCAGATGCCTTCAGACATAGTAAAAATCAAACAAAACAGAACAGAATAGAACCAATAAAAACAAAACAATGAATACAATAAAGGACTTCAAAACAAGACAATAGTAAATCCAAAATGGCTACCATAATATATCTTGCTATCTTTGAAATAGCTGCTCATACCATCGGATATAACAAAATCAAACAAAACAAAACAGAATAAAACTCAACCCAACAAAACAGTGAAAATGATATAGGTCCTCAAAACAAGATAATAAGGAATTAACAATGGCTACCTTCCTTCAGAAGGAGATCCCCCATAGATGCTATATTGCACATGTTATCCTCTGAATATATGATCAGACTACTGGCTTTAGACCTGCAAAGTCAGTGAAACACTAAACACTACAAGCATTAAATTGTATTTTACCTCAATAGCTATCATTGCAGCCTATGTTTCTCCAGATCAGCTGGTCACTTATGGCGGGGGCAGGGAGGTTGACTCTTCTTGTTTCCCAGCCTATGTGCTGGAAGGGGCTGGCATCTGGCTCTCCCCCCAGCAGCCTGTGCATAGCACTGATTCACAGGGAGGGCTTGACTCCTTGTTCTCTTCCTCTGTAGTCTGTGAGTAGTGCTGACTCACGGGAAAAAGCTGGGGTCTGGCTTTCACCCTGGTGGCCTGCACATGACACTGAGTCTCAGGGAGTGCTTGATTATGGGTGACTTCTCATTCTTTTCCCCCACAGTCCATGAATGGCCAGCATAGATACTTTAAAAGTTGTATTAACTAGTTGTTTGAACTGATCAACCCATCTTGTCATGGAAGTTGACCTGGTTACTCCACAAGTGTGAGGTGATGAGATGGGAAAGGAGAGACTAGACTTTACTAGTCTATGGAGTGGTCCCCAAATTATGACTTCCAAGAATTTAAAAATCACTAATTACTTAGCCACTCTTTAGATGAAATTAATAGTGGACTCTGATCCTGGAAGAGTTATTTGTAGCATCTGTTCTATAGCAGGCAATGGAAACACCATGATTTTTCATTTCAGTGCATCCCTTTCTTTTCTGTTCCTTCACTGAATCATGCCAATCACTGTGCTGAGAGGTAATGAAGGGTTGAGGTAGGGCAGAGCTGAAGGTGATGGAAGCATAAGTGAACCTAAGTCCTACTCTGCATTACTTTTGTCATCTATAGATGAACAAAATACAAAAATATGAATTTCTGTGACAGGTGGAACTCCACTGGATTTGGAGTTAGCCGAGTCCCTAGTTCTATGAGCCTTTCTTCTGCAAAATGCTTGAAGAGCTTTTGTATGTCCCATGATGCTGGATACATGCCAGATGGTCAAAAGCTGTACTTCGCTTCCATTGTCTTCCCAGCAGTCCACCTCCTTTCTCTCCTTAGAAAATGAATTCTCACAGATTTGGTTGGGCTATGAGATACTAGACCTTGAAATGTTAAAAAGTCATTTTATTCAAATTTAATAGATGTAATTTTTTTTAAAAAAATCCCACCTTCCTATTCTCAAATTAATTATTTCAGTAGTCAGGGACAACCCATTACATAACATGGTCTCCTCAGAAGCTAAAAGGACACCAGTTAATGATTGGTGGATCAGAGGCAGCTCTGAAATTTTGAAATTAGAGAGTCTGATCCATGTGGGAACTCTGCTCCAGAAGACACACACGTTCAGGCCTTTTTACTTTAAAAATATATTTATCTCAGATAAACATACTGTTCTCTGAAATCCTTGGTATCATTAACATAAGTTGCCAAGTGGTATGAAATCCAAGTTGACTTCACATTTGAAAAATTGATGCTAAATTGAACAAGAATATTTTGAAACATTTCTGGTCACACACAAAAAGTTAAATTAAAAAGAAAGATTTTAATGAAACAAAGACAATTCACAAAAGGTCTCTGTCACATTTTTCTTGAAGAAAAGGGCACTGCAGAGTTGAATTTCTTAGCTCTGAAGATGAATTTGGTACAACAGCTACGGAATTAGATTAGCTAAGAAAGCCCAAGGTCTAAATGACAAATCTTAAGAATGAGTCCTTTGAAATAAGGCATTTTGTAAAACCATAGGGTTACTACTTTCCATGCACAAAAATCACCAGGAGAAAGTGTTATGATTGTTTTCACACATGCATATCAGCAGAGGGGTGGACCTTTCTTGGGGTTGACCAGTTGCTTTTCTCCTCTCTACTTTAGATAAAGCCACACCTTCTCCTCTGTTGTAGGATGTGGCTCTCATTCATTCATGGAGTTGGGAAACTCAAGGTTTTCTGGAAGAGGAATGACTGCCAAAAGAAATGTTAGAAAGACTCCTTGAGGAAAAGAACATGTTAGCAATGGCATCCCCTCCTGAGGCTGGTTGAGACAGACGGTGAAGCACTTCCTGTGGAAGCTAGGTTGGGTGGTACCTGGAGAGGGTTGGCTGCCCAGTCAGGGCAGGTCCTTACAAGAAGACCTGCATCTCAGCGAGTGAAAACACTGTTTCCCAGGGAATGACCTCAGACTTGTAGGCTCTTGTCTTGCTAGGCTACTGTAACAAATTACCATGAATTATTTGTTTTAATAGCAAAGCAGTAATCTAAGCAATGCCGTCTGGAGGCTAGCTGTGAAGGAAAATGCAACTCACTTTATACTGAAATCCTTGTTTTTATTTAAAAAAATTTTAATCCATTGAAAATATTCTCCAAATGTGAATCCTTAACTGTCTCTGATCATTTAACTACTTCATGTCAGCAGGGCAATCTGCAAAATATTTTTAATCTTAGGGGCTTCTCATTGATATATTTTTCTCTTGTTGTTAGCAATATGTGGTAAAATCTTGTTAAAAATATACTGTACTCAAGAATAGATGGCTAATATCTTAAAACATTGTTCCAGCTAATATATTTTTCAGTGTTCACCAGGAAGAAACACTCAACCTGAAAAGACACAGGAAAGCAAAGCAAAGATTAGCCTAATTTGGGAGCCAATAGGGGCACATAGTTCAGTCTTGTACTGCAGTTCCTGGCTGTGGAACCTCAGGCCACTACTGTCAGAGTGCTGAGCCTCCACTCCTCTTTTGGAGGAGGAAGTTTGGCTGGAACTTTGAAACACTGTCAAGTCCATGCATTCTAACAGACATTCCAGAGAGAAATGAGGCTGGGGGACTCTAGAAACTTAAAGAACAGAAGCAGAGGGAATAAAAGAGGAAGGAGAAGATGGGAAGGATGAGGGGTGTGTCAAAGCACGACTACTAGAACTTCAGATTCAACACTGGTATAGTTACTTGAGGTAAAGCCAAGGCAGTGGGAGGCAGCAGTGAGTGGAGTAAAATAACAATGAGATTCATATCAGGAAATTTTCCAGCTGGGATGAGATAGATTATTCAATGGAAGTACTGAAATTCCTCTGGATTGGTGAAGAGGAACGCTGAGCTAGTGGCCAACATCTTTAGTGCATGTGATGCATGACAGACTTGGGTTCAAAT
Source organism: Cuniculus paca (assembly GCA_004365215.1). Lineage (NCBI taxonomy): Eukaryota > Metazoa > Chordata > Mammalia > Rodentia > Cuniculidae > Cuniculus > Cuniculus paca. The sequence goes on along the minus strand of RJWT010000652.1, from coordinate 50,318 downwards.
CATACCTCAGCCACTGACCACTGCTTATCCTTGGGCATCTTGCTAAGTACGTCAAAGACAGTCTAGTAAAATGTCTCTTGGGGTGAGTAACAATGTCTGTCCCACAGGGCTGTTCTGTGCAGCAAACATTAATAAGTGCCTGCCCACTAGCCATTTGTAGCTTTTTTTTTCAGTATATTTTATTTTATTTATTTAAAAGAAAAAAGACACAGAAAATAAAAACAAATAGCAAAAGACACAAACAAAAACAACAACAAACCAAAAACAATAACAGTAGAGGTTTACAAAACAAGATGATAGGAATTTAACAAGAGTTGCAATATTGTATATTGTTACCTTCAAAAGGGTTGCTCAGATTACCAGATGTAGACATGTAAAATTGATCTAATCATAAGAGTATTAACTGTTCTTTTCCAAGAATAATACAATTAGTAGCATAGTCATTTTCACTATCTTATGTATATATATATATATATATATATATATATATATATATATGTAAATTTATGTCTTTTTCCTTTTTCCTTCTTTCTTTCCTCCTTCCTCTATTCTAGTTACTTTCCTTCTTTGAGCAGTTTCTTACCCTTACACAATATTTATTGTAGATTTTGGATCGTACTTACTCTTTCAGTTTCTTAAACTAGAGAGACAATGTGGTATTTATATGTATGAGTTTGATTTATGTCACTTAAGAGTATGGTCTCAAGTTGCATCCATTTACTTATAAAAGCCTTGAGTTTATCTTTCTTTATAGCTGAGTAGTACTCCATTGTATAAAAATACCACATCTTTTTTATCCATTACTCAATTGATGGGTACTTGGGTTGTTTCCAAGATTTGGTTATTACAGATTGTGCTGCTATAAACATAGGTGCACATATATCACTGTGGTATGATGTTTTCAGTTCTTCTGGGAAAATGCCCAGAAGTGGGACAGCTGGGTCAAGTGGTTTTTTATTTTTATTTTAAAAAAGCAAAACAGAAAAAAGGATAGAAATGATAAAGAATTTTTTAAAAAGGTAGAAAATTAGTACTAATATATTGCATATAGATTATATGTATATAGATATACATACTTATATATGTATGTATGTATATATACACAAGATAGATAGCTATCCTGCTAATCTCTGTTAGTTCATCCAAAAGAACAGTTTGTGCTTTCATTGTTTGATTGTTTGATCATTTTTTGATGCCTAAATCTTGTAAAGTGAACAACTATTTGTGGTTTCTTTCTTTAACAAAACAAATTCTTCCATGAAAAAAATCCAAAGCAAGTTGGCCCCAACTTTTAGATCTACAAGGTATATCTTGGTTCATCTCAGTCAGTCATGCTAATTCTTTCTTCCTTCCCAATGACTGACTTAGAAAACACCCAACAGTGGACACAGAGCTGTAGGTTAAGCTTGATAAGAACACTTCTGGGGCATGTTTCTTATGGCTTTATGCTGCTTGGTGAAAATGTGATGACAAGAGCTTCAGCAGTCATCTTGCTATTATGAGACAAATCAGCAAGTAAACCGAGGATCTCAGCTTAGAAAGATTAAGGAAACTCCAAATTATTTAGCAAAAGCAGTATTGGAAAGATTGCTAGCACAAGTTCTGAAAATCAGTTGGGAAAATTGGGAGCTAAGGTTAAAATATAATGTAAAATATTTCCCTTCCTTCTTAACTCTATGGAAATTGAATCATTTAATAAGAAAAAGCAAGCAGTTAAATGAGGAGCTAACAGATATGTCTTTTAAAGTCAGAAGTGACTGGAACTTTATGAAATAAATTACTAGATGTTCTATACTTCTTTCTCTGCAGTTGTCAAAAGGTACATTAACGTTGGCTCAGAAAGTACAAAATGTGCCTTAAGAAGAAAATCTGGTTCAATAATTTTGAAATGTATTAAATGTCAAAGATAATAATTTATATTCCATTTTTTCTTGTTGTTAGGAAGGTGACCCATTATCTAAATATTTAAGAGGCAAAATTACCTTTTAATATAGAGCGACTCAGACAATGTGAATCTGCTCAAGTTACAGTCACTGACATATCAGAGAGCAAACCAGAACATGAACACTGTAACCCTGTCCTTTTCTTTCTGCCTTGCCATTTCTCAAAGAGATGAGGCTATTTGACACATTTGCTGAAAGTCTGTAAGAACCTTAAACAACTTACCAATTTAGAGTCTGCTTCAAACTAAACTGAACCAAACATTCAGCTCACACTCACTATAAATGAGAACAGTATTTGAGTGCATGTAGGATGCATACGCAGCCAAAATATTTAGTAACCATTATGGCATAACACCTGACAGTCAGAAAGGATGCTAGCCATGGGTTGGAGCAGAGTTCTAGGAGATCCATATTGTCAAGTCACTAACCCTTCAGTTTCCACACCTTGGTGTAGTGGGAAGAACCAAGGGGAGAGGCTGGGGTGACTGGAGAAGGGTATTGTTTACCAAGTAGTACAGGATGACAGGTTGAGCATCCCTAATGCAAAAATCTGACATGAAAAATGCTCCAAAATACAAAACTGAGTGAGCACATTATGCCACATGTGGGAGAGTCTGCATCACGAAACTTGTGCTGCTATAGCAATATCCAAAAAGGTGAAAGTGGTTTTAGAACTAGAGAATGGCAGCAGCTGGAAAAGTTCAGAGAATATGCTGGAAAAATCCAAGGATACCATACATGAAACATTAAAGGTAACTCTGGGGAGGGTTCAGAAGAAGACAAAAGGACTAAGGAAAGCTGGAACTTCTTAGAGATTACTTAAGTGGTTTTGACTAGAATGAATAAAGAAATATGGACAGTAAAGGGCATTCAGATGAGGTCTCAGATAGAAATGAGGAATATCTCATCAAGAATTGACAGAAATGTCATCCATGTCATATAATTGCCAAGATTTTGACTACCTTGTGTTTATGCCCATGGGCTTCTTGGAAGGCAGAGTGTAAGATGGTGAACTAGTATATCTTACAGAAGACACACCTAAGCAGCAAAGGGCTCAAGAAGCTGTGTGATTACTTTGAACCACTTAGGCTGAGAAATGAGTACACAAGGATCACTTAAGGGTGAAATTCATATATTATATTATATTAAAAGGGAAGCAAAGCATAAAAAAATGGAAACTTCTCAGCATCGTTGTGTGAAAAGTGAAAAAAAAAAAGCATGTAAGAGCATGGCCAAGCTAAAGAGGTTATTGTGAATAGAGGGAATCAGGTGTTGCTCATCATGTCTTCACCTAGATGGTCAAAGGATAAGTGCTCAACAGTCCTGGAATCATGGCAGCAGTTCCAACCCAGCTCCAACTGTTCTGCTAGGCATTGCCCTTGTGAGGACTCTGTGTTGCCCTGCTCCTACAGCAGCTTGCTGCCGGGGCTCCCAAGATGGCTTCCCATCCTCCAGATGTATGAGCCAAAAATAAGATAAATCTTTTATGAAGGTGTGCAGAGAGAACTAAAGATACCATGAGATACTGAGTGGGAGATGAATGAGAGTGGGGAGAGAGAGAGGGAGAGAGCGATCCATCATCCTGTCTTAGTTTCTGAGGTATTTCTGGTTCATGTCTATCCCTCAGAGCCTCCTTTTTTTTTTTTTTGAAATGAACTTAATGGCCTTGTTCCTTATCACACAATTCACCTGAGTATTCATATTCATGGGGTTAGTGAGACTAGAGAAAGCACCAGAAGCCAGGTCTCCTATTACTCCTTAGAGTTCTTTCTAATAATGCAATGCCCTTGTCTTTCTCTTTCCAAAGAGAATCTATATATTAAAAAAATTCCTCTTAGATTTCTTTTGACTTTGTTTCTATTCATGCTTTGTAAAATTTACAAAAACTTTTAATGAAGATTTTGCTTGGAACACCATCTTTCTAGGAAGTAGTCTGTTTTATCACTCTTTCCTTGGATTCAATTGTGTTACACATTTTCTGTTTTGTTTATCATGAATTATAATTGCCTGACAGCTCTGCTATTTATGTTTGTCCTTCCTTTGCAATGGTTGATTTCTTGCTGCACCAACCCAAGCTTATTTTCACTAGTTCCCATGTTTGTGTAGCCCCAAGCCAGCTTTGTGGATGTGCAGTGAGTCAAAAACCAAGCTTCTACAAACGGACTCATATACCAAGGTGAGTATCTTCTAGAAAGACTTAAAAGTCCAACAGATATGTCACAAATAGTTAGATAGCATTGCTGCTCAGCAACTAGAAGCAGTGAAAAAGCACAGGTAGTTCATGGACAATACACAATTAGTCATCTTGACTCAAGGCCATATGTTGAAATAGATTGCATTACTGTTCTTTTCTCCCCAGTCCTTTCTTCTATAGGTAAGAGACACTAAACCTTCTGGTCTAGCCCAATAATAATAAGTAGAAATGATGAATATTTTAAAATATGCTATCAAGTCCTGAGAATCCACTCCTAGAAAATGTGAAGAGAAGGTTTTTTTACTCCTAAATTTGATGGAGTAACTACTGATGAAAGGCTTTAAAGTGGTACAGAAACATGAACTCTGAAGGCTTCTCAATGCTTATTTCTCATGCAAGTGCATTTTACAATGCATCCTATTGTTCTTTGGGTGCTAATCCATATTTAAAACATGCACACAGAAGCATCTCTCATGCTTCTGAGACAATTGTTGTAAAAATGCACCAGTTTGCAATTTACCTAAATGGTGCACAATTATCAGCAAGTTGCACAGTCTTTTTATCTGTACTGTCACTGCAGGAAATCTCACAGTGTATGTGACCTGAATGCACAGTACCTAGTGGAAAATTCTGAAAATACAGTAGCCTGGAGCATGTCCAATAGCATCTTTTCTTCCTTCCTTTCTTTTTTTTTTCAATCAAATGCACAGGATTGCTATACAATAGCTAAGCCTCTGTTTACAATTCTCTGTCATTTACATCTACATAAATTTTTAAAAGATATCATTCAAATTGCTATGCATCAACTCTGAGGAATTCAAACACTGAGGTAATTATGAAACTATATTTTCCAGTGGCACATATTTAAATGATTGGCTGAAAGTCCAATGTTAATGTCATAAAATAGAGAAGTAAAATAGTTAGTGTATTTTGCTCATAGTTTGCAGGCTAAACTATAACAAATAATTTACCCTTTGAATGTGGAAACTTAAAATATTTTACCACCATAACACACAGAACAGAAAGAGTGTTCCATTTGCTTTAACTACCCAGCAGGAGTGGTGGGACAAACAGTCTGAGTAAAGGAGAAAAGAAAGAAGTCTGAAGATGAATTGTTGGACAAAATGTATGTATCCAGTTAGGCAGGGTGGTGCAGGGTGAGACAGCAATGCAGGACACAGTTTTCAACCTAAAACTGCCAAGAACTCTCTCTCTCTCTCTCTCTCTCTCTCTGTCACACACACACACGCACATTTTATTATGCAGAAATTAGGTATGAGCTTCTATGGATCCCTTCTTTTTTTTAAATTTTATTTTAAAGATAATAAAACCCAACAAAATAAAACAATAAATCCATAAATCCATAAACAATAATTTCAAAGCACAGCAGTGAAATTGGTATAGAACATCAAAGCAGGATAATAAGAAAACAACAATGGCTACCGTAGTATATCTTATTATCTTCACAGTAGTTATCCATTCCATCAGATATAGCAAAATCAGACCAAAACAAAACAGAATAAAAACAATCAAAACAGAATATTGAGTAAAGCAAAAAAAAATTAATAAGAACAAAACAAAACAGTGAGAACAATATTAGACTTCAAAAGCAAGATAGGAAAAATCCCCCATATTTGCCTTATTGCATACTGTCATCCTCCCTATAGATGCTCAGACTATCAGCCCCAGATCTGTAAATTCAATCAAACACTACACCCTTCAGTTACTTTTTGTACTTCAGTTGCTATGAGCTCAGGCTGACCTCCAAACCAGCTGGTGGCTTATGGGGCGAGGGGGTTTGGTGATTCTCAGCCTGTGTGCCTGTAGGCTCATGAGAGGCACTGACTTTTCTTTATCTTCCTGGGCCCTGCATGGTCTGCATGGCTTACCAGAAAGGCTGGCTAGTTGGTTCATTGATCGGCTCCTCCCAGTTGCAGCATGGCTGATTCTTGGGAGTTGTTATCTGACTTTTCTCTTCCTGGGTCCCACATGGTCTGCTGGACCCCTTGTTTTTTGGGTTACCATTCTTCTAAGTTGCTTCCTCCCCTCTTTTACACTCCACTTCTTCACTTAAGCCAATATGAGCAAACATCACATGAAATTAATAATACCCCTAATTGTATTCTAATTTCTATTTATCATGCATTATGAAACTGTACTCTTAGAGGAATTGCATAGAATCATTAACTCTAATGATCACGAGTTGAATTGGGTTCTCCCCAAAATAAGTTGAAGCCCTAACCCACAAGACCTTAGAATGTGATCTTATTTGCTAATAGGGTCATTGCAGATATAAAAAAGATGAGTTTGTACTGGAGAACAGTGGGTCCCTAATCGGATATGAATGCTGTACCTATCTAAGGATGGCCCTGTGAAGACACAGACACACATAGGAAAAATGTGATGGGAACACGAAGGCAGAGCTTGGAGTGATGCAAGCAAGGTGATACAAACTGCGTGGATTTCCTGTAATTACTAGGAACAAGCTCACACACAGACTTGGAAAAGATTCTCCCTCAGGGCCTGTGGAAAATACCAACTCAATGATTCCCTGATTCTAGACTTCTAGACTCATGAACAGTGAGTAAATACCTTTTTCTTGTTTAAGTCATCCAGTTTATGGTACTTTGTTATGGCAGTTCTAGGAAATCAGAACATTAACATTTGAAGGAGATTTTAACATCTTTCTTTCTCTTTCTAGATGAAAATTCCACCCATAATCCAATAACAAGAATGACTGCCAATGTTTATTGCTTACAAATTTATTCTGGGCATATTGAAGTCTGTTTTACACAGCTGCCCCATCACCGCTACAGACACCAGGCTGCCCTGCATCCCTGCAGTGATACTGCTCTGGGCAATAGACATCTCCACAGCAGCCAGAATTCTGAGTCTCTAGGACAGTGTTCTCCCAATTTGTAAGAGTCACCTCATGGACTGTTACCCTGAAACTAAGGCATTTGCTACCTAAAGAGAGGCCTGCTACAAAGTTGAGCAATCAAATGAACATCAGGAATGAGCTCAGAGCAAGGTGAACTAGTTAGATGAACTAAATAGTTAATGAAACTAGATATATTCACTTCTCAATGAGGGACAGTATTTGGGCTAGAATGTTGATGCCTGTCCTATGCTCATAATCAATTTTGTTTTGGTGTTCTTTTCAGAGCTCCTGATACTGACCAACACTTTTCCAAGAGGAATATTTTTCCTTAGCTGTATTAATGTAGTAACTAATCACATAAGCTATAGCTTAGTCTATGTGCTAGTTCAGGAAGCACATGTCAAGATAGAGTTAGACTTGCATAGATTTTTAGTAACAGAGTCAGCGGGGCTGAGAGAGCTACTGGGCCCCCATGCAAGCTTGATCCTGACCGAAGGAGATGGAGAAAGAAAAGAAGTGGACAAGTCTAAGGAAGGTTCACCAATGCAATTGGGGCAGGGATGTGGAGGCAGAAATGGTGGTTAGAGGCAAAACGGGCTGTACAAAGAAGGAGTCTCCTGTATCCAGAAATCAGTCCACCTTAATGTTCTTGCTGGGCTCAATCATGGCTGAGAACACCCCATGAGAAGGTTGGGCTCAGTGCCAACAGAAAGCAAGATTTCTGAGCACAGAAGGTCAGGTCCTGATCCAATTATGCATCCTATCTTTTATGACTCTCACACCATAAAATGACTGACTGCGTATTTTGGTAACCAGCAGGGACAATTTTACTTCTCATTTCTTGTAAGTAATCTCATGTGGCACAACCTTCAAGAATTTATAGTATCTGCTTTATTCTATATACCTACTGTGTACACACACACACACACACACACACACACACACACACGTGATACTGCCTTTTAAAAAGAGAGAAAAAACAATTGAGATTAAACACTTTCTGAGATATATAACCTTCCCCAAGCCTGAAGTAAAATGTCTCCAAATTGAAGGATCTTATTTCAGGACACTATTAGTTAGACATCACACAAATACACATTCATAACCGCATCTCCAGGTGAATAAATGATGCACCTTATACCTTGAAGCATAGATCATATTTAATGAAATACCTAGCTGAGTTTTTGGAATGTTTTGCTTCTCTTTAATGAGAACAGATGTTGTTCTCAGAAATAGTAATTTGCACAACTCCCTGTGCTGAGAGTGGGTGAAGGAAAGAACTGCATATAATTTTTACAACACCATTCAGAGAGCCATGAGAAGAATATGCTGCACACAGCTCCCTCTGCTCTGTCAGCACACGGTACCTGAAGAAGATTTGTGAGAGCACATCTGCACGCGTTGATTTAGCGGACTGGGTATCCTGATCCTCTGGGAAGGGATTGTTCTTAAAACCACGTGACATACAAAACACAAGAGAGTCAAGAGCAACAGTGAAAACTACTTTCTGTAAAATAAGAATCTGGAATTATTGTCTGATTTATCATTTAGCCTTAGATAAGCCCTTCATTAGCTTCCTCTTGACCCATTTTTCTTTTGATTGGGCTGCCTCTGTTTTTTTGTCTTCATTTTGTTCTGGGTCCAGACTAGTTTAAGAAGTGCAGTTTAATCACATAAAAATACTCTGTCCTAATAATTCCATTTATGATATTAACGTGGAAATGCCATTCTTAATTATCAGATTTACTGAATATTTTTCCAGTTTTTTTACTTAAATATTTTTCCAGCTTTTCACCTGTTGTGTCAGGGACCACAGATTATAAATTGAGTCTAAGGACATCTGAGACTGTCCTTGTCCTGCCTTTTGAGCCAGGTTGTAAAGCAGAAACTCACTGCTTTTTACTGATCAGAGATGGGACCCCTGGGGCTACTGATGCTGTGGCGCTCACAGGGCAAGATAAGAACTGCTGAGGATGATAAGGCACCTGGGGAAGCTATGGTTTCCTTATTGCCCCCTGTCTCATCCTTGTCCTTCAGGAATGCTTTGTTCTTTTTACTAGCCCACCATAATCACCATTACTGTCCCTGGAAACACTCACTGCCCTTCAGCCATTGTCCTTGATACAAATGTAATCAATAAATACCAAGGTTCTGGCTGCCCCATGGCCTTTTGCTCCCCATAAGTAACTGGTCATCCTAGATACCTGCTGTGTCTCTATTTTATCTCTTGCTTTTCTTCTCACCTTGCGTTGTAACATGAGGCAGTAGATTGGAGCCCACTGCAGGGGTCTCCAGTATGTTTGAAATACAGTAACACCTCAGTTCACAAATGCACCTGTTCAATAACAACTCAGTTTGCGAACAGAAGCGTTTGGCAAAATTTTGGCTCTGCTGGAGAACTCTGCAATGGGATGATGTGCAAGACCATAGCCATCTTCCCCAGAATTGTGGGGTGCACTAATTTTGTGAACCAAGGTGCCACGTACTTTTCAGTGATTTGCACTAAGGCAAGAAACTAATCTGAAAAACAGCAAAAACATTTTGAACCCTTCTTTATCAAGGAATCATGTATTCTTAGAGTTCTTTTATGCACCAAGTTTACTTTGAATTCATGAACAGTGCAAGGTCTCAAATAACAACAGCCTAAACAACTGGAACCTACAAATAATCATATTTTTATCTTTCACAATCTATAATAAAATACCAACAAACAATTAAAGCAACTTCTCAGATGATTTTGAAATGTCCTTTGACTCATTTACTTCTTTATAGTTGTTCCATTATGTTCTATTAAAAATGCTCTACTTGCTAACCCAAGAAAACAAAATGTTATGTTTCATAAATAATTTGAATGAGATGAAACATAATAAGAATTTGGGTATTTAGAGAGTGACCCCTAGCAATTCAGAGAACAAAATAATCAGATTCTCGTCTTTAGTTCTTCTAGACTTTGCTATTCGTCTCGACACATGGAAAATATACAACCTCCTGCAGACTACTGCAGCCTGACAGCCCAAGTCCATGAGCACTGTGTCAGTTGCTAGGAGGCTACAACAGCATCAACAACCTGCTCTTTCTTCCAGGCTTATCCTGAAACAGCTAATTAAGGAAGTAATTCCGAGGCTGAGAGCTTACTTCAGAGGCTGGGGACTGAAGAAAGTGAATTGGCAGGGAAAAAGAGATGACTGCAACATTCCCCCCAGCTTTCAGGATAGAGACTTAGAAAGGAAAACTAAATTTTGCTGGTACCTTCCCCTCATTACACACACAAACACACGCACCCATACTTTTCTGACTGCTGCCCCTGATGTTCTTTCAAACTTGACTTTGCGTGTGGAGAGTGCTTATGAACTAATGAGGACACGCACAGAAAAAGTCACACATCCTGCAGGAAATCATCTTTGGGCCCCATGATTTATCGAGCAGATGCTCAATGTTTGTTGAATAAGTGAAAGGATGCATGCTACCTACTGACATTAAACTTAATTCTCATTATTAATTGGATGATTTATTCTCTTTTGGTTCTGAATCATTTCCTCTGTATATTTCAGGAATCCCATGCAGCTAGGAATTGCCGTTTTGGGAATTCTAAAAGTTCTGGAAAGCATCTATAGAAGCTTGGGTTTTTCCATCCTTTCTCTTGGGCTCACTCCAATTTTGTAAATGACTTTCACTTATCCTTATGATAGTCCATCTTTGGCTTAAATTTTATGGATACCTTTAAGTAAATATCTATATAAATGAGCAATGTATATACCAAAATCCATTTAAAATTGAAATTCTAAGGTGAGAGAAAGAAATCATTTAGGGAGTTTATTTAGTTGAAAATACTGCACTTCTTTTTAAATTTAATGCTTTAATATAAATGGTTGGCCTTAAAATGGAATGATCTATAGAGGGATTTCAAGATTTTAAAAACACGTTTAACATTCTAGAGGTTGAACTTGAATCTTCATCTTCAGGGTTCTGTTCCCATATGCCACAAATAGGAGATGCATATTAATGTCGACAGCTGGAGACTGTCCATTCTTCAATATTTATGTTTCCTCATTACCTAGGGTTTGCTTCATAGCTTCCACACTCACTCAGAACTGACAACATAGTCTCTTTAACGATTATGCTTTCAGGAGTAATCTGTTAAAAAAATCCTGTGTCATGTTCTTAGAGAACATTATTGGAGATACAAGCATTACTATGAATTGTGGAACTGTGTAGCTCAGTGCTGCAGCTCTTACTGAAAATTATACAGAGCAATTAAACACTTTTCAGAAAAGTTGTATAAATAGGAAACTATTCCAAAAAATCCAAACTCACCAGAAATGCAGAAGGCATTTTAGTGCAATGGACTGTGTTAGACTTTGTTCTTAATCATTTAGGACATTAGGACCCTAAGAGTCCCACATTATGGAGTGGGGTCAATGACAGTGACATGAAATTTGCTTCCCAGTTAACCCTTTTCTTTTCATGTCATTAATGTGCATTAAGCTACCTAAAGCCAAATCTAGACAAACTGCTACAAGCCCAGTAAATTGTGTTAGTTGGAATGTTTTATCACACACACACACACACACACACACACAGAGAGAGAGAGAGAGAGAGAGAGAGAGAGAGAGAGAGAGAGAGAGAGCCACATGTGATTCAGTACTCCAAAACAATCCAGTGTGGACTTGATATAAATGAAGCTTTGGTTAAAAGTCAAGAAGAAAAGGAGACTTCTTGTTTTGTAGGTAAAGAGCTTAAAAGTTACTCCTTGATCCAGACAATCAGTAAAAAGCTGATTTCAGTAAAAAGAAAAATCAACATAAAAGAAGTGAAGTCACAGGATAAACTATTGCTTCCTAGATTGTTCCAAAAAATACAGACAATCACAACTTGCTGAAACAGCAACTTACCAGAAGAAATTTCTATGGAAACCAGTACGAGGGTAGAAAAATACTGAATTTAATGGATGTATCGCTAGAGTCTCAATGTGGACAGATTTGAGGCTTGAAAATTATAAAGGAACTCATTAAAAGGAGATTTTTTTGTTAGTACAACCAGCAGGAGCTCAACCTAGTATTCATGGTAAATAGTAGAGTACAATCTTATTGTGCTTTCAGTAAAGGGATAGCAAAAGAAAACATTCTAAATTACACCAGAGCTCTCTGTTTCAACAAGTATGTCCTCAGAAGAAGCTACTTATGTAGATACTAGTTGACCTGGGTAAAGGGAAATGCTCCATTCAAGTAACATCCATGAGAGAAGAACTTCAGCCTACTCTAGCCTTCCACTTGAGAGAAGGGAAATATTCAGTGTCAGTTTGGTCTAACTGTCCTGACTCACTTAAGGAGGTGAGGGCTGGGAAGCACTAATGAGAACTACAAATCAGGGCACAGGCATTCTAAATGATGTACTTATTTATAGGACTACAGATTGCTTCTACACACACACACACACACACACACACACACACATACATATCCAACCACCATGACACTACGGGTCTATTCCCAGCAGTTCTTTTTCTCTAGTACATTATGTTCAGCTATAACAACAACAACAACAAAATTACAAGGCATATTACAAAGCAAATGCAGTTTGAAGAGACAGAGCAAGCATCAGAACCAGACACAGCCAGATGGTTTGGAACTGCCAGACCAGGAACCGAAAACAACTATGATTAATATGCTAAGGGCTCTAATGGATAAAGTAGGGAGCAATGCAGTGAAAATCTCAAGAAAGAACCAAACAAAAGTGTAGAGATTTAAAACAAGACAGAGCAAAACATTGCAGTAGAAATAAATAGTGCCTGTGATGGGCTTATTAGTAAACTGGATACAGGTGAGGGAAAAATAGTAGCCTCCAACTCTAAAAAGCAAAGCAAATAAAGGCCAAAAAAGAAAATAGCACAACAACAAAACACAGGACTGCCTAGAAATCTGGAACAACTACAAAACGTGCAATGCTGTGGTACCTCAGTTCATGAATGATTTTGTTTGCAAATAGTTTGGTTCACAAACTGAAGCATTTGACCAAATTATTGTTTTTGTTTAAGAACTCTTCATCAGGTGATGAACACAACTGTGACCATCTTTTCCTCATGAATACGAATGTGACCATGTTTTCTAGAATCACAGACCGAATTAAGTTTGTGAACTTAGGTACCACTGTATTTGGATAATGAGAGTACCAAAAAGAGAAGAAGGAACAGAGGAAATATTTGAAGCAACAATGACTAATAATTTCCTAAATTAATTTCAGATCTCAAACTACAATCCAAGAGATTCCTAGGAAATCAGGCATGATAAATCTCTCGAAACAAAACAAAACAACCACAGAGGCACATCGTGTTCAAACTTAAAAAAACAAAAAGGAAAAAAATTCTGAAAGAAGAAAAAGGAAAAAATGCCTCACTTTTAGAGGAACAAAGAAATGCAGCCAATTTCTCCATATAAGAAAGAAGATGGTGGGCTGGGGATATAGCTCAATGGCATAAGTGCCTGCCTGGCATGTGCAAGGTCCTGAGTTCGATCCCCAGTACCAAAAAAAAAAAAAAGATGGTGGAGTGAAATATTTAAAATGTTGAGAGGAAACAAACTCCACCAACCTAGAATTCTGCATCCTTCAAAATTATTCCTTAAAAACTAGAGCAAAATAAAGATTTTCTTAGAAAAGCAAAAATTGAGATAACAAGCTTCCTATAGTCTTTCCTTGAAAGCAATGTCACAAAAATTTCTTTGGAGGGAAAAGTCATATAGGTTAGAAATTCATAATACTGTATATATAAAAGTAGCATCAACAGCAAGTGATTGAAGGTAGAATAAAAAATTTTAAATTTATTTTTTATTCAAAATTGATCTAGTAGATAAAAATTTGTTCAAAATTATAATAAGAATGTATTTGATTATGTACATATCTTATGTGAAAGTGTACATACTTATGTATGCTTATATGAAACATGAGACGAATGGCAAAATGGATAAAAGGGAGAAATTCAAATTATTTTATTATTACAAAGTGCTCATACTATTCATGAAGTGGTATAATGTTAATAGAAAATGGACTTGTACTTATTATAAATGTATACTGTATACTCTATAGCAACCATTTACAAAAGTAAAAATAAAGTATATCTGATAAGCTAATAATGAAAGACTACAGATTCATATAAAATGCCTAATTAAAACAATACATGAAAGAGAATAAAAAGATGTCTTCAAAGGTACAAAGTACAAGGGTAACAAACAGTAAACAATAGCAAATAGCACAAGTATTAATCCAATTCTATCAATAATCATTTTGTGTATCAGTGACCTAAATACACCAATTAAAACAAAGATGCCATCCGACTACATGTGATGCTACATGTTGTCCACAGAAAACCTACTGCAAATATAAATACTGATAGTAAAAGTAAATGAACAGAAAGAGATGTGCTCTGGTGGCTAACACTAATCGAAATAAAGAGTAGCTATATTAATTTCAAAATAGAATTTTAAGCAAGGAAAATTATACCAAAACCATACAGATACATTATGAAAATGAAAACTACAGACTAATAGCTCTCAAGAACATAGATGGAAAAATCCTCAGCAAAATGGTAGCAACAATGTATACAAAGAGTTGTGCATTACAGTCAAATGAGACTTCTCTCAGTTATGCAAGGACTAGTTTCAACATTCTAAAATTAACTGAGGTAACCCATCGCACCACCAAACTGTAGAGGATAGATCACATGGCCATAAATGCAAGAAAAGCACTTGAAAAAAATCCAAGACTTGTTTATGATGAAGATTTTCTGAAAACAGGGAATAAGGGGAAATGTTCTCAGCTTGATAAACAATATCTACAAAAAACATATGTGTGACATTATACTTAATGGTGGCAAACTAGGAGCTTTTCTATGAAGTTTAGGAACAAGGCAAGGTCATTCTATCTTACCATTCCTTTTTAGCATCATATTGGAATTCTAATGCAATAAAACAAGCAAAGGAATAAAAAGTGTTCATTTGGGGAATGAAGAAATAAACATGATGTGATTATGAATATAGAAAATTCAGGACTGGGAGTGTAATTCAGTGGGAGAGTGCTTGCTTAGCATGCTGAGGACTCAGAATTCAACACCCCATAGCAAACAACAACAGCAATGACAAAAACAAACAAAACCCAAAGCAACACAAAAAAACCTACTGGAACCAAGAAGTGATTATAGCAAGGTTGTAATATAATATACAAAAGTCAATCATTTTTTCACATACCATCAATGAATAAGTGGCATTTGAAATTAAAAACACATTAACTACTCAAAAGAAACACTAAAGTATGTATTTAACTATGTATAAGGTCTATAGGATGAAAACTACAGATATTTGAAGAAATAAACTTTTGTATGTTAGAACTCTGAGATAAACAAACACAAATATGTTCAATTGATCTTTGATAAAGGAATAAAGGCAATTACAATGGACCAAAGAGTCTTTCTAGCAAATTATATTGGATCAACTGAACATTTACATATATAAAAATGAATCTGGACCCAGAGCTTACTCTCTCACAAAAAAATGAACTCAACATGGATCACAGACATAAACAGTAATGCAAATTATAAAACACTATAAATAGTAATAATAATAATAATAATAATAACTAGATTATCTTGAATTTGGTGATGACTAGATACAGCAGCAAATTCATAATCTAGGAGAGAAAAAATGGATAAGTTGGACTGTATTAAGACCAAAATTTTCTTCTCTGTGAAAGACATGATCAAGAGATTGAAAAGACAAGCCACAGACTGGAAAGAACATTTGTGAGATATATATATCTAATAAATGAGTATTATCCAGATATACAAAGAATTCTTAGAACTCAGCAATAAGAAAATGAATTACCTGATTAAAGAGTGGGCAGAAGACCTTAGCAGAAGGATCACCAAAAAAGATATTTAGATGAAAAAAAGAACATATTAAAAGATTCCTCACATTATATGTCATTAGTGGGATGCAAATTTTAAAAATGTGATGCCATAAGATACCTATTAGAAGAGCTCAAATCTCAACCCTGACAGCACCAAATGCTGACAGGGAGGTAGAGCTGCAAGAACTCTCATTTATTGCTGGTGAAACGCTACATGACAGTCACTTGGGAAGATGTTTTCCCAGTTTCTCTGAAAACTAAACGTATTTTCCCATATGATCCAGTAATTGCGCCTTTAGGTTTTTACCCAAAGTAGCGAGAAACTCAGAACCACACAAAAGCCTGCTCATGGATGTTTTTTCAAGTTCCTGCTGAACCTTGAAAGCAACCAACACGTCCATCAGTAGGTGCTGGATATTTTGTACGGGTGACAGGAAAGTGACTGAGACAAGTGGGAAAGACAACCCGAGGATTTGAGATGTTCCTTTGATAGTAAAATAGAATCTGATAAGTAACATCTCTGTTACATTTAATAATAAAGACAACTTACATTAATTGAGAACTCGTGATGTGTCAGAAATAGCATTTTACATGTACGTTAACAATGCAGTTTTGTGGATGTTGAAACTGAATCACTGAGAAAGAAGTAAGTTGTAGACTAATTCATGGAGTACATGAGTTAGGTGCTGAAGTGCCATGATCCAGGCTCTCAACCCTGTGCTGCACAGGTTAGCATATGCTACACCATCACCCAGGTGCAAAGAGCTGATGAATTCACCAAGCACGTTCTTGTGTCATGTCCTATACAGTTTATTTCAATGAACACAAAATGATCCTTTATGAAACAGATTTTTTTTGCAAAGTGTCATAGCATATTGTAGATTCCAAAGTACCAATGAAATAAGAACAATTGTGTAATGGACTCTTTAATTATCCTTGTGTGAATGAAAGTTACGATTTTTACCCCAAAGAACATAAACCCTTTAAGCGTGTCTAGATATTTTATGGAGAATGTTTACTAACACCAACTATCTTTAAAAAAAAGAATCTTAAGTACTCAAATTACTACTGTAGAAATATAAAAACTTAAGAGAAAAGTGAGATTCATCTATTTTTATGTTCCCTTGAGAAAAAGTGAAGAGGAGGATAAAAGTACAGAGGATTCTTTTATTCCACATGGAGGCATAGTCCTTCGCAGGTCTTGGAAACAAAGGCATGCTTCTTAGCAGTGTGTGGTTATCAGTGATGGAAATATGTACAATGGTCTAGGAACAAGAATGCAAGTGTAAGACCATAAAACCTGCAAAAATCATCAACCGGAATGTTTGAAGGAGGTTGATGATGTGCACCAAAGCTCCTGGGCTTTCTGGTCATCTTCTCAGGCCTGTCCAATCTTCCTCTGGTCTACAGGGCTGCTGAATAGGTGCCAGAGACTGACAGTGCTGGTCTGGATTTTTAAAGAAGTCTTTGCCTAACAATTGAACATGCTGCTCTTTTCCCGTGTACCTAGCAGGGCCGGGTGTGTTTCCATCCGACTGCAAGGATGTGCATTCTGGGTCTCCTGTCACGAGGTTAGGTGACAGTTCTTCAGGAGACACATACTTAACTGTGAAGTGATGCAGTGTGAGGACTCACATGATGCATAGCTTTTAAAATAGGCACAATGACATAATACAGTAGCTATGTTCCAGGATGGGCTGGAAAATACGTCTAGAGGGAAATAAAGATAGCTGAAAGGTAGCAATTCATAGTCCGGAGCAATGTTCCAGGGCTGGAGAAACATGAAGTTCAGGGGAGCCTTCTGTTCTTTCTCCTTCCACTAGACAGTAATTTCTGAAACCCAAGTGGCAGGGACAGAAACAATACAAGAGAAACACAGAGGGAAGTTTGTTGAAGATGTCAAAGCCTAGGATGGTTCTTGGACGACAGTTTGGAAATACCTCTTGATGTTAATTTATCCTTCGCTTCCAGAATCTTCAACATATTTATTGCAAAAAGTGCTCAGTGGTTGCTTCACCTTCTTCTCAGGATTATGGAGGTTTGGGTGCTCTCCTACAGTACTTCCTACACTAGCCAACATCGCAGTGAAGTTCTCAACTCAGTCTGTTGTGTGGTAGAGTAATTCACATCCAAGTTCCAACAGTAGGTGTCAGCACTAACCTTGCTCATTTCATGTCAGTAACTCCCAGCAAGAGCAAGAATCAGGTTATTTGTTCAATTGCACTATTTAAGGACAAGAAATATCTAAAATGTTATTTCTAAAGAACATAGACAATAACACATATAGAGTCAGCACTCAGGAGGTTGGAGAAGGAGGATCCTGTGCATTTGAAGGCAGCCTGGGCTACATAGTGTGTTCAAGTCCAGTTTGGACTAGAGTGATAGATACCCTGCCTCAAAACAAACAAGCAACCCACAAAAGAACAAGAAAGAGAGAGAGACAGAGACAGAGACAGAGACACAGAGAGAGACAGAGACAGAAACAGAGAGACAGAGAGAGAGAAAGAGAGAGAGAGAAAATACAATTAGATAAACCTTAAAAATTCCAATTTCATTTTGGAAATAAGAGATTGGAGAATCTGTGTACATTTCTGTAAACATATTAAAATGTAAATTGAAAATCTTCCCTACTTGTAGATATTTTTTCTTCCTTATCAAACTTGCAGAAAAATCTATTTATTGTAACATTTCTGAAGAAAATAACAGTGCTTTAAGCTTAAAAAAAGAAAATTGCTATTTTATTATACAAAATTTAGATCTTGGAAACTGGGGATTTAGCTCAGCAGCATAAGCACCTGCCTGGCAAGCATGAGGTCATGAGTTTGATCCCTGGTACCAAAACAAAAAACACAAAACAAAACAAAAACAAAAATTTAGATCTCAGGGCTGATAGTAACTTTAATCATGCTTTTTAAAAACAGACCATTTTTCAGAACAGCCTTAGGTTATCAGCAAAAATGAGCAGAAGCTATAAAGATTTCCCATATATTCCCTTTCCCTTCACACCTCCTTAAATTATCAACAACCCACTTCAAAACAGTACATTTGGTATAATTGGTGGCCTAGATTGACTCTGCATAAACAAAGTTCACCTGTGTATTGGTGTTGTACATGCTCTGGGTTTGGAAAAATATGTAATGATGCACACCATCCAGTACAGTAGCATACAGAGGAATTTTACTCTTCTAAAGATACTCTGGACTGTACTTGTCTATCTCTCCTTTTCTCCTAATCACTGTCAATCACTGAACTTTTTACTATCTCCATATCGTGCCTTTCCAAAATGCCATATAAGTGGAATCCTACTGTATGTAGCTTTATCTGATTCACTTAGGAATATGCTTATAATTTTCTTCTGAGTCTTTTCATGTTCTTCAGTTGGTTCATTTCTTTTTAGTGCTGAATAAAGTTTCACTGTGGGGATATAACGCAGTTCATCCATTTGTGTACTGAAGGACGTAAGTTTTCAACCCATGTAGGTCAGTATAAGAATGGGATTGTTGCGCTGCAAAGTAAGAGTAGGTTTAGTTCTGTTAGAAGCTGCCAGACTGTTTCCCCAAGTGCTTCTGCTTCCGTGAGAATTCCTGCCTTGCCTCATCCTCACCAGCATTTGATGGTGTCAGTATTTTGGATTCTGGTCATTCTGATAGGTGCGTGGCAGGATTTTATTATAGGTTTAATTTGCATTTTCCTAATGACAAGTGATATTGGACATTTTCTTACTGTGCTTATCTCCCATCTGAGCATCTTTGGGTGAGTTGTGAAAGACTTGTCTGCTCTTTCATTGGTAGTTCGTTTTCATACCGTTGAGCTTTAAAGGTTCTTTGTGGAGGGGGATCAGCAAGACCCAGGCTCCTAGTGCTCAGTCTCCCCCCACAAGGACTGCTAAAACAATGGCTCAGCAAACAACATTTGGAAAACAAAGACTAAAGAAAAGAGTAGCTCAAGAGCACCAGAAACTTTGTGCCACCCAGAAACCTAGGATGGCCACAAAAAGAACAGAAGGAAACACCCCACCTCCTACCTTCCTCATCCCCATGCAGGGTCAGCTTGGAACTAGGAAACACTCTTCCTGTGGAGAAAGGTAGACATCACCACTGTGGATTCCCACAGTCCTCCTCACACTGGGGTCCCTGCTGTCTTTCCAGGGGCTGAGCCCAGGTGAGAGAGCGGCCTGAAGTCTGCATAGCTGCAGTCTCCCCACAGAAGGACCTGACAGGGCTCCTTGTAGCCTACCTGGTTACCCTGTCATGGCATCTTGGAGCCAGACCCATGGCTGGAGCACATCCTCCCAGGGCGGGGGAAGCAGTCCTTGAGGATTTGCCACCACTGGAACACCCTGGCTGGTGGCCCACTGTTCCCAAGGCAACCTACTGCTACACTGTACCACCCAGTGCCTAATTGTCACAGAGCTGCTCCATCTATCCTTCCCAGTCATGACTGTATCCTATACCTTGGGGCCCGAGCTCAAGCAAGCATTGCGCTGGGCAGGGAAACAGGGTCCTAGCCATCCAGAGCAGTCATGCCTTCCTGTGCCTCAGCTGTAGTGAAGCATGGCTTTCTTGTGCACTTGAGCCCAGTCTGTGCTGAGTGTAATGGGACTATCCCCCTATAAACCTGTCTCCAGGAAGTGAAGGCATCCCTGTGCTGCTCCCTGTTCCTTGGAGGCCAAAAACATCTGTGTTCTGCCATTCAGGGGCCTTTGATGCTATTGCACCTGGCCTCTCAGAATCTGCTGTGTCTTAACCATCTCAGGTCTCCAGTCATCAGTCCATGATGCCTCATCCGCCAGGGTCTAAGTTGCCACACTGAGTCCTATTTGATCTGGTTCTCGAATTACAGTTTTGCTCTGTTCCTCAAATCTCTGCCTTCTCTCCTGGAGGCCAAGACTAAGCCCTGTCTCCCAGGATCAGATTCACAGCTACAACCTGGATTACTGGGGAGGGGCTGGCTCTGAATCACAGACATTACCATTATGGACAACCCTATCTCAGAGAATGAAAAATCACCCCAAGACCTGGGGGCATATGAGGTTCATGAGATTAGGCAGTATCTCAGGACCCCAGAGCCACATCTACTCTAAGAACCTGCAGCCAGCATCACAGCAGCTGCCTGGGGGCCATGATGGATCCAGTCAGCTGAGACTCCCACTGTGGGGAAAAGGAAAATAAGACCTCAAATGCCCTTGATACTAAAGACCATAATAACATTTGTCTTAGTTACTTTTCTCATTGCTAAGACAAATACCTAATACTCAAATTTAAAAGAGGAAAGGTTTATTGTAGCACACAGCTTGTTGATGTTTTAGTTCATATTTGGCTGGCTCCAGGGCAGGGTGGCATGGCAGAGGAGCATCACAGAGCAGGCGAGCAAAGGCCAGCAAGCAACAAGCAATAGCAATAGCAGCCCTCTTTCTGTCTCACATTTTATCACACCCTTGATCCCAGCATCACACACCCTAGATCCAACCACCTCTGAAAAGCTGCACCTATGACTGCACAAGGTTTTGGGGGGACATCTAGATACAAGGATGTGTTAGTCAGTGCTTACTAGAGTCAGATGTAGAAGAGTGCAAACATCTGTCTGCACACTGGAGACCCAAAGGACTCAGTCAAGGGTTTGGAGCCCACACAATGTCCTGTGCAAGTTCATATCAAGGATCTGCACCGAAAAGGTCTGAGGGCCAGCTAGAAAGTCTGTGCCAGCAGGATGAAGGATTGTGCCACAAGGCTGAGGGGTCTGCCCTCAAACCCCGGAGATGGCATCTAAGAGGAAGATGAAGACAGAAGCTCTCCCAAAGGAA
Source organism: Cuniculus paca (assembly GCA_004365215.1). Classification (NCBI taxonomy): domain Eukaryota; kingdom Metazoa; phylum Chordata; class Mammalia; order Rodentia; family Cuniculidae; genus Cuniculus; species Cuniculus paca. The sequence continues at coordinate 28,602 of RJWT010000652.1, read as the reverse complement.
GATAACAACCAAAGCTCCTTGATGAAAAACCTCCAAAAAGCAGTTTCTTCAGGAAAAACAGCAGCATGTAATCTTTGCCTTCTAGTCTCCTTTTATGTCATTCTGGCAATAATTCTTAGGTAGAGCCTCCATGCCCAGAACCACACTGATTTAGCTCAGCTGGACGTTCCCACTCAAGTTGATCATTAATTAATTCACCACAAGCCATAAAAATGTTGCTGCCACAAATTCATACCAATAATCATTGTCAATGTGAGCTGCAGCTGAACAAGCTACTAGAAAGCTATACCACTGAATCTGCTCAGAACCACCACCACTGAATCCTTCCCCACCCATGCAGACCTAAGACCTGCCTTCAAGTGAAGGTCCCTACAGAAGGCTGCAAGGTTAGCCGGAGTGATTTTTCTACCAATGCACTGATACGCACTCAGACTGAAAAAACAAGGGAACATAGCACCGCCAAGGGAACACAGTAATTTTCCAGTAACTAACCCAAAGAAAATAAAACTTATGAATTACTTAAAAGGAATTCAAATAATAATTTTATGGAAGCTTGGTGAGATATGAAAGGATAGACAATTCAATCAGAAATTTCATAATCTAAATGAGAAACTCGACAGAGATTGTCATAAAGAAGAATCAGAGCCACCCTATCCGGGACCCCTCCTGGAAATCTAGGAGCTATTCATTCTCCGTATTTCCAATAAAAACTCCTCTATCCTCCTGCTTTGGTTCTTGACTTCATTCCTTGGCATTTGTGGAACCATGAGCCTCGTACATACGGTAACATTTGGGGGCCTCTCCAGGATATCAGATTAATAGGAGATAAGCTTCAAAGGGTAGTTTTTATGGCATGTCAGTTCTTTCTGCAAACATGTTCTTGTTAACCACGATTCCATACAGGAGATAGAGATTTGTACTCTTTTCTTTTTTTTGTTTCACTTTATTTATTTATTTTTTGGTACCAGGGATCAAACTCATGACCTCACGCTTGACAGGCAGGCACTTATGCCACTGAGCTAAATCCCCAGCCCTACTTTTCTTTTTTTCTAGACAGTCTGAGAGCCTTATATTTCTTCTGTCACTTTCCTGGTGGTACAGTGAATTTGGGGAACCATATGCCTCATATAAAAACACAGGACTAGAAGAGGAAGGAAAATAGCAAAGCAATGAGTCCTAGCAACTCTGCTTCTCCAGGACGAAGTGCCTGGAGCCTAGAAAACAACAGCTTGGAGAGGAGCAGAAGTGAGTGGTGGGTACACAGGAACCACAAAGGAACTGACAGAGGGGAAGAAAACAGGATTAAACCATACCAGAGACCGTGTGGTGTTAGGACAATGGCTTTGTAGCTGCCACCTGGGAGGCAGTGAAAACATTTCTGCTTAAGAAGAAGCAGGGACCTGCACCTGATCCAGGAGAATCTTATGTGGTTGGAGGCAGTGATGAGAACACAAGCCACTGTTTGCCTCGAGATCCCCCAGAGTCAACAGTTGGTGAGTGACTGTGGAGTGGTGCCCCAGGTCAGTCACACAGAGCAGAAGCTGACAGGGTTGCCATTTTAGCAAAGGGCCACGGGTTCGAACTTTGGTCACAGAATAGTCCCACAGTTGCTTCACTGCCAAGTTCCTGAGTGGAACGAGGGAAGGTCAGTCATGGAGGACTGCTGGATGTTGGTCAGCAGACTGGAGGAAATCCCACTGAGAGGCAGGGGATGGGATCACCCAGACTCAGCTCTAGTAGCCAAAAGCCAGTTTTAACCTGAGCTCCACAGGACTGGAATACACTGGCAACTTGTTCTCTTGTGTGTTTGTGCTTTGCCTTTGCTTACTTTCTTTTCTCCTCTCAAACGGTTTTTAGGGGGTAAGGGGGTTTTCCCTGTTCACTTATGTCCCCTCCTACTTTTACTCATATCTCTTTGCTGAACTCTTTCTCTAGTGTTTTCTTCATTGTCAATTTTACTTTTCTTTCCTCTCCACCTTTTCAATTGAATCCTTTAAACATTTTCTCTAATATTTACAACAATCGTAGAATCTCTCCCCATCCCATTTCTTACTACCAATTTTATACATAGTTTTTCCAGTTATCTTTTTCTAAATATTTAAAAAACCCTTAACATCAATAAGACCCTTTACACCCCTGCTATTTCCTCCTTCCCTTACCAATGAGCAGAGGATTTAAGAAAGAAAAATTTTTTCTTTTTTTTTTTTTCTATTTTCCTTCTCTTCCCCTCTCTGGTTTTACCTGACCCTCCAACCTCCTGGGTTTTAGATAACTGATTCTATAAAATTATTGTTGAATGATTTTTTTATTTTAAAGGGAATGAAACAAAACAATAAAATAAAACAGAACAATGCAAAACAAAAAACAGTAAGAATGATATTGGCAAAAACAAGACAGTAGGAAATCCATAGTAGTTACTATATTGCATATTGTTATAAACAGATGCTCAGACTACCAGCTTTAGGTCTGCAAAGTCAATCAAACAATACAAGCATTAAGTTCTTTCTTTACTTCAGTTGCTATCATCTCAACCTGATTCTTCCGAATCAGCAGATTGCTTGGCAGAGGGTGGGGGAGGGTCTTCTCTCCCTGGCGAGGCACCTGCTGACTCAGGGGGAGGGTGCTGCTTCCAGATTCTCTCCCAGCTGGCCTGAATGCTGCTTTTCACCAGGAGAGACACAATCAACATATTTACTGTGGGTTGTTACAATGCTTACACTATAGCCGTGAATTTTTCTCTACATTAAAACATGCCCTCAGAAAAAACCCCCAAAAAACCCCCACAACAAAAGCAAAATGACAACAACAACAACAGACAATAACAATACAAGATTTCAAAACAAGATGATAGGAATTTAACAATAGTTGTTATATTGCAGACTGTTATCTTCAAAATAGTTGCTCTGGTTACCAGATACAGGCATGTAAGATTGATCAAACAGTATAATTTTCCCTTGAGCAGTTTTTTTTTCCTTTTTACTATATTCATTGTAACTTTTGGATCTTTCTTTTCTTCTTCTTTCTTTCTTTTTTGTATGGGGGATTGAACTCACAACCTCACACTTTTTAAGCAGGTGCTTGTGCTGCTGAGCTAAACCCCTGGCCCTTTTGAATCTCATTTACTCTTGATTTTTCTGTTTTTCTGTCTTTAAAATAAAGAAAATAAAACGACCCCTGACAGATCCCACTGCAATGGATTAGCCTGTTACTGCCGTAGTTTAATTGATTCCATAGGAATCATCTTGACTCAGTGGGCAATCGAGTGCCAGCGAACTTGTCTGTTGAACCCACCATGAACCCAAGGGGAGGGAGAGCAAGAGGTCCTAACCCAAGAACTTACACTTGATCGCTCTGCATGAATGCCTGCAACAAGGCAGAAAGAGGTCCTGAATCTGAGTTAACCGCAGTTTTGCAGTGGAAGGACTATAGAAGTAATGGAGGAGTAAACACTCAGACTTTCTGGCAAAGAAGCTACTTGGGAGTCACTTATGCATGGTTCATTGGAATTTGATATTGGGGGTTCCCATCCAGCATCTTGTTTAAGTTTTTGTATGTTTCATGAGTTATTTAGTAAGGTGGGGTTATGTCCTTTGATGGTTTCATGTGTATATTAGGTTGGTACCATTGTATATTTGTGCTTTCATTGGCTCTCATTTAATGGGCATCTAGGTTCTCCCCCTTATCTTGAGACTAGACAAGGAGTGGGGGGAGTAACTGCAAGGACTATCATACAGAAATGTTGTAACATTTAATCTGTGGATGCTGTTATAAATTGAAGCAATTCTAGCAGCAAAGCATAGAGACAGACTTGAAATCACTTAAAGTGAAAAACAGAAGTAAATATTAGAGCTGGACATATAAAGTTGAAAATTGTTCACAGCGAGGCAGCATCCTACTAAAAAGATTCATGTAACCACATATTCTTATCACTTATCTAGCCCCAACCTGGAGTAACCTACTAAAAAGGGAGGAGAAAAGACAGGGGGACACATATCATTTATATAACTTACATAACATTTATAATTTATAAATAAACACAGCTACCAGTAGGAGAATGGGGAAACAAGGAATTTTATGATCTCCAAACCCCCCTCCAATTCCCCCAAGGCAGAGCAAAGTGTCCAAAAGGGAGAAGAAAACAAATACCAGACAGCAGAAATCTACAAAAAGTTCTTAGAAGGATGAAGAAAATAGATGAGTTTACAGAGGAAATGTTCCAAAAGATTACAGCAATGACAGTCAATATGCCCATGGTGAAATTTGGGAAAATAGGTAAAAAACACTTGATGAACTAACAAAAACAGTTCGAAATTCAAATGACAGATTCAACAAGGATATAGAATCCCCCAAAAGACATCAGACAGAAATTTTAAAAAAAACTGTAGAATTCATATGTAACAGAAATGAACAATGCGAAGACAGTATCTGATATTACGAACAAAATAGTGAATTATGGTACAGTTCAAAGAAATCCAAAAAGAAAATAAGAGAACAAGAGAAGACTATCCAGCAACTATTAGATGATAACAAAAATACCAATCTAAGGCAAATTGGAGTTTGAGGAAAGCTAGAAAATTGCACAGATGGACTCACCAACATGCTTACAGAAATTATGGGTGAAAATCTCCCAAATATAAGAAAAGATTTTAAAGTACAAGAAAGTGATGCTTATAGAACTCCAAACAATTATGATGAAAAAATTCACCAAGGCATATCATTAAATTTATAGATACCCAGCAAAACAAACAACAAACAAGCAAAACAAAACAAAGTGAACAAACTACAATAACAAAAAACATAGAATTTTAAAGGCAGCCAGAGGAGGCAATAAACTCCACATATTAAGGTAAACCAATTAGAATCACAGCAGACTTCTCAGCACAAACTCTAAAGAACAGAAGAGTTTAGAGTGAAGTATTTCAGGCCCAGTCAGCAAATAACTTTCAACCCAGATTAACTTACCCAGAAAAGCTATCCTTCAAAATAGATGGAGAAATAAGATATTTTCATGAAAAAAAAAAACAAAAACCTACAGTTCAAAAGATAAGAATGCTAACCCAGATCTACAGAAAATACTCAAAAATATTCTCAACAGAAACTTAGAATTGTACACACCTAAAAAGACAGAGGAAACTACTGAGGTCTACAACAAAAATATCAGGAAAAGTAAAATAAATTATATACCAACAGATAAAGAAGGCAATGATAATAAATAACCAACAAATCTCAATAATATCTCTCAGTGTCAATAGCCTCAACTCTCCAATAAAAAGAAATAGACTGGCAGACTGTATTAAAAAACAGAATCCAACAATTCATTGCATTTAAGAAACACATCTAATCAAAAAAGATATCCATAGACTAAAAATTAAAGGTTAGAAAACAACTCATGCACCAGGACCCTGAAAACAAGCAGGGGTAACAATTCTAATATCAGATGTGGTGAACTTCAAATTAAAACAGATTAGAGGAGGCAAAGAAGGTCACTATATACTAGTTAAAGGAGCAATCCAACAAGAAGAGATAACATTAATAAACACATACACACTGAATACTAGACTACCTATCTTTATGAAACAAAAACTGTTGAAGTTAAAAGATAAACAGACATTAACACAATCATAATAAGGGAATTTTAACACCCCACTTTCACAAAGAGACAGATCAACTAAAAAAGAAAAGAAAGAAAGAAATTTCAGAGATGAACCATACCCCTGAACATATGGACTTAATAAATATTACAGAATATTCCAACCCTTCTCAAGAGCATACATTATATTTAGCAGCACATGGTACTTTTTCCAAAATACATCACGTACTAATCTACAAAGCCTGCTTAAGTAAATATAAAAGATTTGAAATCATCCCATGCATACTATCCAATCACTATGCAATAAAAATAAAAATACATGACAGGAGAAATTTTAGAAAAGGCAAAATTTCCTAGAAAGTTACCAACATATCCTAAATAACCACTGGGCCAGAAGGACTCAAAGAAGAAATTTAAAAATTTCTGGGAGTTAGTAACAAGGACTGTACAACTCAATGAAACCTCTGGGAAACTTTAAAAGCAATTCTAAGAGGAAAATTCATTGCAATCAATGATCACATGAGGAAAACAGAGCAAGTCCAAATAAATAACCTTAAGATACTTGAGAAACAACAACAAACCAGCCCAAACTAAAACTAAGGGGGGAAATTATGAAGATAAGCACAGAAATCAATGAAATTGAGACTAAAAAAATAGAAAAACTGTTTTAAAAATCAGTGAATTGAAGCACTAGTTCTTTGAAATAATAAATAAAATGGATAAGTTCTTAACTTACCAAGAGATAGAGGAACATAAATAAAATAAATGAGAAAAATAGATGTCTTCAACTCACAAAGAGAAAGAGAAAAAAGATTCATACCAATGTAATTAGAAATGACAAAGGTGAAATCATGATAGACACTGTAGAAATCCAGAAGATAGTAACTACTTCAAAAATTGTATTTCAGCAAATTAGTAAAATTTTAAGAAATGGACAGACTCCTATATACATACAAACTATCAAAACTAACCCAATGTGACATAAATATGCTTAACAGCCCTAACACAAGCAATGAAATTGACTCAGTACTAGAAAAACTATCAAGTAATAAAAGTCCAGGACCTGACAGATTCACAGCTGAATTCTACAGAAGCTTTAAGGATGTTATATCACCAGTACTCCTTAAACTGCTCAAAAAAATTGAAAGTGATGGAATGCTCCCAAATTTGTTTATGGAAACCAGTGTTACCCTGATCCCAAAACCAGAAAAAAGGTCCAAATAAAAAAGAAAACAATAGGCCAATCTCTTCGATGAACACAGATGCAAAAGTCCTCCACAAGATATTAGCAAATAAAATACCACACATTATCAAAAAGATCACGCATCATGATCAAGTAGGTTTCATTGAAGGGATAAAGGATAGTTCAACAAACATAAGTGTATAAATGTAATACATCATATGAATAGGAATAGGGTAAAAAAAAACTAGATGATCATATCAGTTGATGCATAAAAGACTTTTGACAAAATCCAACACCCCTTCACAATAAAAACCCTTAAGAAAACAGGTAAAGAAGGACCATACCTGAACAAGATAAAGGCTATTTATGGCAAGCAAATAGCCAGCATCATACTAGGTGGAGAAATAATAAATTCTCCCTAAAATCAGGAACGAGACAAGGATATCCACTAACACTTCTTCTGTTCAACATAGTAGGTACTTAAAACATTAGCCTGAGTAATTAAGCAAGAGAAATAAATAAAAGGGATACATACAGGAAAGAAACAACTAAAATCATCATTATTTGCAGATGACATAATACCCAAATACCCATAGAAGACCCATTCAATACCCATAGAAGACCCAAAGAACACCAAAAAATTCTTAGAATTAATAATCAATTTCAGCAAAGTAACAGGATACAAGAACAACACACAAAAATGTTAGCATTTGTGTACACCAATAAGGAGTGGTATGAAAAGAAAATTATGAAAATAATACCATTCACAGTTGCTTTAAGAAAAATGAAATATTTAGGAATTAACAAAGAAAGTAAATGAATGAAAATTATAGTACTCTGAAGAATAAGATTGAAGAGGAAATAAGAAAATGGAAAGATGCCACCTGTTCCTGGATAGGCAGAACCAATATTGTCAAAATGATCACATCTTCAAAACTGTTACACAGATTCAGTGCAGTCCCAATCAAAATGTCAATGGCATACAGTAGAAAAGAAAAGCACTAAAATTCATATGGATCAAGAAGATACCCCAAAAAGCAACAGTAATTTAGGGCAATAAGAGCAAAGCAGGTGGGATAGCAACACAAGACTTCAAGCTATACTATAAAGCAATAGCAATAAAAAATGGCATGATACTGGAACGAAACCAAACATGTGAATCTATGGAACAGAACTGAGGATACAGATACCTACCCAGATATATTCAAGTGTTTGATCTTTGACAAGGGATCAAAAGCATATGTGAGAGTAAAGATAGCTTATTCAACAAGTAGTGTTGAGAAAACTGCAGATCTATTTGTGGAAGAATGAAACTGGACCCATATCTCTCACCATGTATTAAATTAAAATCAAAATGGATCAAATCTCTAAACATTAAAACAGAAATATTAAACCCTCTGGAAGACAAAATAGGTAAAACACTTGAAGACCTAAGTGGAAGAAAGGATTTTCTAAACAATTGCACAAAACTAGCAGCAAGAATCAACAAATGGGATTATGTCAGACTAAAAGGTTTCTGTATGCAAAAGAATCAGTACAGTGAAGAGACGACCTATAAAATGGGAAAAAAATTTTGCTAGCTACTTCTCAGGCAGAGGACTAACATCTGGAATGTATAAAGAATTAAAAAAATTAAACCACCTAAAATTAAAGACCAATCAAGAAATGGCTCAGAGAAATGAACAGACACTTCACAGAGGAAGAAATACAAGTAGTCAACAAATACATGAAAAAATGTTCAATATCCCTGGCCACTGGAGAAATGAAAATTAAAACAATGCTAAGATTTCATACTACTCCAGAAAGAATGGAAATCACCAGGAAATCTAACAATAAATGCTGGCAAGGCTGTGCTGAAAAAGGAACCCTCCTGCATTGTTAGTGGGAATGCAAAGTAATACAATCATTATGGAAGTTGGAATAGAGATTCTGCAAAGAATTGAAATTAGAAATTCCATACAACCTGGCTAACCCCCTGCTAGGTGTCTTCAAAGATCTTAAGTCATCATACTACAGCACAGTTTGTAATAGCTAAATCCTGGAAGCAACCTGTATTAATAGATGATTGGATAAACAAAATGTGGCATCTATATATAATAGAATACTACTCAGCTGTAAAGAATGAAAAATTTGAGGCATTTGTAGGAAAATGAATGCACCTGGAAAGTATAATGTTACATCAAATAAATCAGACACACAAGTTTAGATAATGTATAGTATCTTTCATTTGAGTGAGACAAAGTGCAAGCAAAAAAAAATGATAGAGAACGGATAGAAAGGAACAAGGTTACAGATCTCATCCACAGGGATGTAGTCCAAGGGAACGAGAAGAGGGGTGAGGGGGAGGGAAGGGGAAATGAGAGCAATAAATATGTGCTATGTACAGGATCCTAATAGCCTCAAAAAATTACATGGTATAACATGTGCTAAGACAAATAATATCATCAAATACAAAAAAGGTGATAGAGGAATCAAAGGAAGAGGAGAGAGGGAAGGGGAAAGGGATTAAAAAAGAAAACCAGTTGAAATATGTACATGTGACCACTCCCTAAGATGACTATAAACTTCATGAGTTTACAAACATGTGCTAATAAAAAGCAAAACAAAACAAAACAACAACAACGAAAGAAACACAGGGCTTCCTTGGCCATGTGACGGCAATAAGCAGAACTGTTGTTCTCAAGATGGGAAGGACCAGCGTCACTGGGGCAGTCAAGCCTGCTCCCTTCACACTCGTGGAATGGAATGTCGAGCTGCTCTGTCTCCATTTCCTTTCTGGCGAGGGGGCAATCTAAGCTCTTGAGTTTCCCATTCAAGGTCTTTCAAGACTGAGACTCCATTCTAGGTCTTTCACACTAGATAATCTCTATTCGCTTTGCTTTTTTCTCTTTTGGAAATTTCTATTGACATTTTCTCAACCTCAGCCATTCTTTCAGCTGTGTCCAGCCTACTAAAGTATTCACCAAAGACATCTTTCACTTCTGTTGCCATTACAACCATTAGTATATTAATTATCATTACATTAAATTCTCAGTCTGATCATTCTAACATCCTTGCCATATTTGAGTCTGGTTCTGGTGCTTGCTCTATCTCTTCAAACTATATTTTTTTGCCTTTTGCCATACTCTGTAATTTTTTGTTGGAAGTCAGATATGAGGTACCTGGTAAAAGAAGTCTAGTAAATAGGACTTTAGTGATATGGTGATAAAGTGTGGGGGTAGGGAAAGCATTCTCTATTGTTGTGATTAGGACTCAGTCTTCTAGTGATCCTCTCAAATGACAGGAAAGAGTATATTGATAACAGTATACTCTGGCATATTTCAAATGGTTCTTTCTCCTCTTCCTCTGTCAGAAGCATGAGAGATTTTTCTCTGCTCTTCACTGTGAGAAACTGGTAGAACTTCTTCAGGTGAAACTCATGAAAGTCTGGTGGTTTCCCTCTGGATGCCCCCTCCCAGAGCTGTCTGCAGTGAACCTCAGGTAATTTGTCATTACAGTATCCATATCAACATGTCCAATTTTAGTGCTAGTGTTTTCTTTATGATCTTGCTTCTCAAACAAATCTAAGAAGACATGCAAGACTATCCGTTTTTCAGTTTGGTTTTCTTTAAACTGGTTAAGACGGATTGACAGCGTCCAGCCTCCTTACATGAAGACCAATAATCTGAAGTCCCAATTATGGCTAAAAAGCATTTGTTTTACATTAAGTCCCCAAGTTACAAATGAGTTCCACTTGAGAAGACTGTTCTTTGTCATATTCACTCCTAAGACCAACAGTGAACCATATGGTACACCTGTGAAAGTTTGCAACTTGAATGCTGTAAGTCAGGGACTTCTAGTATATTGTATCTATATTATTAAGAATGATTTACTCTGAGAGACTTGTCACAAATACCAGTTCTTCAGTATCTTCTTTTTTATAGTGACCTTAATAAACAGTGACTACAGACTTATAGGCTATAAATGTTTGAAGTGACCTTAGAAAACCTCCCAGTCAAACACTTTTCAGCTGAAAAGATGAGATCCAGAAAAATTAAGTGATTTAATCAAAATAACTCAGCTGGTTAATGAAAGTCAAATTTTTTGGTTAGCCTTGTGTCATAGTCTTTCATTATATTTTAAATTGCTCAATTTGTAGGTCCCCAGTGGCCCACCTCTTCTTACCAGGTCCCACCTCCAAACATGAGAATTTTGGGGGACATTTTAGATCTAAGTCATAACTTTGTGCCTCTGTTTTCCAAAAGACTGATGTCCATATTATTGTACAAAATTCATTTAGTCCAGTGGTGGTGAACCTGTGGCACATATGTTATTGTGTTTTTATTTGAAGAAAAAGATGTTAACTTACATGTTGTTCTTTCTAAACTCAGTATTCAGGTTTAATTGCAGTGTATGTACTTTGTGATAAATAAGTGGGTTTGGGGTTACAGTTTCAGTATTTGTCTCTAAAAGGTTTGCGATCATTGATTTAGTCCATCTCTATGAATTACCAAAGTCTTAACATTACCAGAATTGCTGAAAAGTCCAAGTCAAAAAAATTCTTCTGAGACTCAAAGCAAACTCTTAGCCATGAACCCATGTAAAAATCACAAAGAAATCCAACGTACAATAGTACAAGGTACACTTTCCCACTCTAAAGGATACACATAGAAAGATAGAAAGAAATCAGACCAAAGCAAGACTGAAACCCAGCAGGGCAAACATCAACTCCTGTAGCTGCATGTCTAGCACCCAAGGGAGGTTATGATGAGATGAGAGTTCCAGAGGATTTGGGTAACCCTACACCTGTGGCCTTGCAGATGACACCTCACATGGCCGCTCTCTTAGGTTTCCTCTACTCTACACTTTCTGTGACTTTCCTCAGTAGATGTTCTTCACTCCTGGCATCTTCATCTTTCTGGGATCTCCAGTGCACTCTTAACTTCACTCTGACAGCTTTGTGCACTGCCCTTTCATAGGCTTCTAGCAGGAACTGTGGCCCAGTCACACACACTGTTGTCTGTCCTTCTAGGCCTTCTTCTGAAATCTGGTTGAAATTCCCCATAACTCCATAAAACATATTCTGCATGTCTGAAAAATCATATCTACATGGATGATTTCAAGGTCAGCCACCACTCTGAGCAATAGCTGGGACCTCTTGGAACTCAGCTGCAAAGTGCCAGGATGTCTGAATATGAGATGTTAGGGGGATATTTTTGATCTAAAGCATACCACCTTATTAAAAAAACAAACAAACAAACAAACAAACATGCCAGGTTTTTTATTAAGCTGTTTTCAATTTATGTATTTTTTGTGTTTCCTTGTGACTAAATTCAGGTAATACATTTTGACAGCTGTAATAGTACATTGTTCTCAATGCGTCATTACCAGTAGGCACATGGCTGTTCTGGGACTCTGAAAATAAAAGGATACTGAATTTGGCAATTTGACATGTGGATCTAAAGAGACTGCTTCAGAATCAAGGCCTCTCTAACCCTCCCTTGTTCCTTCCCCAGTTGCTGGGGGCAGCTCTTGCTCTGAAGTTTCCTTGCCTGATCAAGAAAATCACTTCTAAAAAATTTGCAGTTCTTAAACTTCCACTCTAGAAATCTCATAAAAAACCAACAAAGACTAATCACTGGAGAAGAGAGGAGGTTAAGAGCCATTTACAAATTCAGAACTTTTTATCTAATTTTCTTTGGGTAACTCCTAGAGATTATCTAGAAGACTTTATCTGCTTAGACATCCATTATTTACAATGGAGTTCTGCCCCTCACCTTTCTGTAACTTATCACCCCGCATTTCTCTCTCTACTATGAAAATGGCACTTACTCTTCAACTACCTGGCCCTGTATTTCAATTTTTATATTTGCATAGCTCCTGTGTATATATGCATGTTCCTAAATTTTTTATTTGTTAATTTACCTTTTGTTATGTGAGCATCAGCCATAGCTCCTCAGGATGGCCAGGAAAGGGATTATGTTCTTTTTTGCTCCTGCAACAGGCATTTGTATTTTTTAAAATTTCTGTATGTGATTCCATAATGTGTACAAGGTTGAGCATTTCTTCCTTTGGCCAAATATGTATAGACTCTTTTCTTCAGGCTGAGTATCTTTTTCTGGATAAAAACAGAAAATATCCAAGAAAGAATCTTCTAATTCTGCATAAGACATGTCAAAGAAATCAAAGCAAGGTCAAAATGTTGATAATGGCTGATGACAAGACAAAAGGAAAGATGAGAGATGGAAAATGAACTGTCTCTATCCTCTACTCAACTTATGTCTGTTTCTTAAACTGCTTCTGGAAAGCTTAACACATTTTGGTGCCTCTACTATTATTCTATCCTTCCACAGTGATTAAATTCCTTTACCCTCTCTATATTCTTATAAGACTATGTTCCTTAGAATTGTATTTATTATACCTTTCTTTCTATTTAATGACTTACTTGTTTTTTTTCACTATAAGTTTCCTGTTACAGAAACTTTATCCTACTAAAACTCTCCTCCAATGTTGTATAGGTGATTATGAATTATCAGACTCAGTGAATGGTTGCTGACATAGAATGTAGGAAATCAAAAGCTCACATTTTCTGCTAGTATTAAAGAAGATCAGTTAGTAGGTAGGTAGATAAAGACTCATGGAAAATACAGTTTCTCTGAATCACCATTTAGAAGCATGTAAAATATCACATCTTTTTATTTTGCAATGGAAAAACTTAATTTGGGCCTTTCTGCCAGGCCACTGAGAAATCTAACTGAAGGCCTGTGGGAGACCAGAGGAGAATTGAGACCTAATTGCCCTCCTCTGTGAGCACAAAAGAGACGGTTAACACGGGTGATGGCACATTGCAGGTTCTAGGGAAAAGTTTAAATGGCCGAGATTAAGTTTTTTACTGAGTATGTATTAGTGAATGCTGGAAGGTAGACAAATTCTGTGTTACTTTAATTGCTGTATCCTTGTCTGGGTGAATAAAAGTAGGATGACTAGAAGATTAGGGATCTTCTGCCACTAGAGGCAAGATCCCCCTGGTGAGCTGTATGCTAAACTGGCTCTATGTCTGTTTGTCTTTTATCCTCATTCATCCCCAGGTCAGGATGACAAACTAGCAAGACTAGGTCCCTACAAATGGCACCCCGGGTAGGAAAAGTTTGGAGGAGTCAGCTGTTTTCCCATAGGTGGTGTCTGGGCAGGGACCTGAGGCTGGCGGGGTGGGCCAGTATGCTACAAAGTCATTCATGGAGCTTCCCATTTCTTGCTTGGGTTCCTATTAGGAAACTTCCAGGGACCAGGTCAACATCCCCAAGTGCCTGTATGAGGGGCATGGCAAAGAGTGAAATAAGACACAGAGACAATTTAGTAAATGCATAAAGAGGGGGTTGGAAGGTCAGTGCCTCAGGATGAGCAAAGATAAAGACTCTCCAGCTTGCCACTATTTGTTAAGCACATACACACATTTTCACAGCGGGTAGTATACTTTCCAGTAACAGGGTAGTTACTGCTGTGGGCTAGTAAAAACAAAGATTTCTTGCAAGGATGAGACAAGGGTCATGAAGGAAACTAGTTTCTCAAGGCAAAACTTTTCCTACTGCTTCTTCATTGCCTTAAAATCCTTGTCACCTTCAGGAGGTCTTATCTTACCCTGTGAGAACCACTGCACCACCGGCTATAGGGCATCCCTGAGAAAGCAGGGCGTTTCCATGTTCTGGCTTAAAGGGCAGGACAAGACAGCCTCGGACGTCCTCTGGACTCAGTGTGTAATCTGTGGTCCCCAACAGGAACCCGAGATTACAAACAATGTAGTGATAGGAGAAACTGTAAGGGTAAGTAAGGGAAGATGAGGTCCTCCTCTTCCAATCATTGTTTCTTGTCCACACATTCTTACCAACATGACAATTAGCACTATTTTTGTAGTCCACACAAGAGATCTGATGACTTTTTCTGTCACAGTATTTGATGGAGAAGCAAATGATGTCTCTCTATATTACCTGGCACCCAGGATGTATTTGTCTCACAAATATCTGGACTCACACACTTGCTTTGAAGCAAAGCAAAATGTTTTACCGGAAAATGTTTTGCACGGCTTTTAAGCAGGCCACCTGCTGTATTGTTAGTTATAGCTGCTACCACTCCTTACAACTCACATACATTGCTTTACACTATCGTGTATGCTCCTAAAGACCTTTGATCCTGCAGTCCTTGGCCTTAGATGCCACTCATGTCAGTAGTCTCACAGATTCTCTGCGGGACATCTTCAGGAACCAGATCCCCTTTCTTCTGAATACTGTAAACTCCTCTTCTCTACCTCTAACCCTCAGCCTTCTTCAGGAAAGTATCCTTCTAAGCTATTCTGGATCTTTCTACTCTTCATTCTCATTCTCTGACCTCCCTATAGTAGACCATTCCCTACCACATTTGTATTTCTGCATTTCATCATCTTCTTCTAATTTCCCCCATTTATTTCCCAAGTCAGTGGTTTTAAAGTTACATTTCTTTTTGGGAAGAAAATAGAAGAAAAATAAAAACCAGGAGAAAAAAGTTAATATTTCAAATATCCTTCTACCAGCCACATATAGTTATTCCAAGATCCTATGCTGTAGGGCAACAGTAAACTATTTTTGTCTTGTGGCTGTACTTGTTATTATCAGATTATGATAAAATACTTTGAAACTACACTTAAAATTCACCAAGTTTTTTCTTTTCCCACATATTCATTTTTTAAACTTGCACCAAATAAGACTCAAATTTTGCTGATCCTAGATTTATGGAGTAAACTTGGGTTAAGATAGTTCCATCAAAACTCTCGCCAGTCTTTCTCTACAATTTCCATTACGCCCATTCCAGTTCTCTCCAAATGTCTAGCCGACACATTATGTCAGAAATCAGTCTTCCTTCCAAGGAAAATCTCCACATCATGCTCAACAGCCCGAACCACATTTCTACCTCTGGCAGTCAAGTGAGGCTGCATTTTTTGTTTTTTGAGGAATTGTCTGCTTTGGCCTATTTAAACTGCATGTAAGTTATACCTTACCTTCACTACATTCTTCCCAATGAGTACATGCTTCTAATTAATTAGAAGATTGGTAAGTATCTGCATCCTGACTCAGTTTGCCTAAATATGCTGCTCACCTGACTTGGAGGAGCCTTGAAACATTGCACTGTTTTTTTGGTGGGGGGGTGGGTAGCGGGGATCTAACTCATGACCTCACACTTGCCAGGTAGGTGCTTGTGCTGCTGAGGTAAATCCCTGGCCCCTGCTTTATTTTTGAGATTTCTTCAAATTTTCTGTAACTTCATCTGTTGCAATGTGCTTCTTAGAGTAAGAGTGGAAGAGGTTACAGACACAGGTTTAATTTTCTTGGTTAAATCCCCCAGTGAACTGGAGCAGACAGATTTAGCCCTAGATCTAAACCTAGCCATCAACTCTCACATCATGGCTACTGTGATGTAACAGGAAAAATATATTTGGGTCTTTGTCCCAAGAACTCCTCACTTCCCAAGCTATATACTAACTTTCTTAGAACATAGCTCCTAAAACCTTTGCATTTTTGAGAGTGAAAATTCTCTTTCTGTATACTCATAGCATGACTGATGACGGGCTCCTGGATAGTTTCAATATAGGATCCAGTTATCCGGAAAACCAACTGTGTAATTAGAGAGTTACCACTTTCAACGAATCCCCTGACCTCTGAGGAGCGGGAAGGAGCTGAAGGTTCAGTTAACATCAACAACCAATGTTTTGATCAATGATGGTTACACAGTGAAGCCACCATAAACCAGAAAGTATTGTGCTTGGGGACCATCTATGTTGCTGAACATGTGGGTGGTAGCACACCCCATGAGGCCATGGAGGCTCTGTCTCCCGCCCCCATACCTTGCTCTCTGTATCTCTTCTGTCTGGATGTTACATTCTCTTATAATAAATATATAAATGCAAGCAAACTGTTTTCTTGAGTTCTGTGACCCATTCTAGCAAATGACTGAATTGAAGGAGGAGAGGGGTCATGTAAAGACCCATTACACAGTCAGTTGGTCAGAAGTTTTAGAGACCTGAAATAGCAATTGCATGTGAAGTCGGAGCAGTCTTGGACTGAGCCCTTAACCTGTGAGGTCTGACTCTAAGGGAAAGGCTGAATCCATCTGGGGAGAGGGTAGTGGGTGAAGGAAGACTTAGAAGAAAGAACAAGATTTGACAGGAAGAAAATAAGGAAGAGGGTGGGGAAAGCATTTCAGTTGGTAAGAACAGAGTAGGCAAAGGGATTGAGACAGATTAGGGCATGGCAAAGCTGGCTTAGCCAATTAATAACAAGTTTACTGTTACAACTCCTGACTTCAAAATAGGAAAACAAAAAACGAATCTAATACCAAATAGGCATAAGCAAAGAAATACTCATTTTCTTTCTCTTTGCAAAGCAGAGCTAAAATTTTGACTTTTCCCCTTCTTTGTTCATTTTCTCATAAGTTGGATTAATAAAATCTTCCCTTCATACTTTATAGAGAAGGAGATATAATATGGGGGATGGCTGTCTATAAACTTTAAGTTTACATATTATAAAAGCAACAGTTCATTCAACAAATATTGATCACCTACTACACACTAGGAGCTATTCTAGACTTGCATGACATATGTAGAACAAAACAAATATGCTTGCTGCTATGGGGCTATGTTCATTCTTATGAGAATAACTATCTTGCCTTTTTTTTTCTTATTTACCCATTTCTCTCCATTGACAGTTTCTATGCTATGTAACATTGTTTTGATTAGACTTAAATGTAATTATCTTTGCTGAAGTTACTATATGCTAAGTCCAATGGACTCTGCTCTAACATAGTAGTTTTTCTCCCAATACTGGAAGTCAATTTTCAGGCAATACTGGAAGTCAAGCGGCTATAAATTATTCTTGACTTTAGAGGGAAAATGCAGACAGTCCCATCCCTGGAAAGAATCAATCTGAATTGTTCAGGTTTGTTCGAAGTTTTTAGTATGTAAAGATTCTGTCCTAAGTGAAGAGTATTTTAATTTCTCTACCAGTGGCAAATAAGTCAGCAATGCTCTTTATAAACTTAGACTAACTTTGTGGAAGAAATCTCAAAAGACCTGTACTAAGTGGTACAAGGTAATAAGTTGCATAAATGATTATATGATATATTTAAATAAAATTACACATAGAAGACCACTTCTGCCAAAATCTGCCTCTAGATACACTCCTAGTTCTTCATTTGGAGACTAGTGTCTATTTTATTTACTTTCTTGATTTGTTTAAAAGTGAGATTTTATCTTCTTCTGGGGGCCAATGGATCTGAATCGCACTAGTTAAAATTTATTTCAAAATATCATATGCCTTTATATAATAGATTGAAATATAAAGTAGTGCTAAATTCAAATGGTGATTGTAGTGTCCTCGAATGGGAGTCCGGGAAGCAGTTTTCTTTGGTGCTTAAGAGAGCGATCTGAACTCAAGAAACAGACTGGACAATACGGGCATGGAGGAGCTCACTCAGATAAAGCAGGCAAGAGAGAAAAGGAAAAAACTAAACAAAACAAAAATCAAAAACCTAAACTGGAACCCCAGATATGACATTTAGGTGAAGGAAAGGGGTGGGGGGGACTCTGAAATGTGGACTGAAAAGAAGCTGAGAACTCAGGGGGCACCAGGAACCTAAGGCACTGTTGAAGTCAGGAGAGAGTGCTCAAGGACGTTTTCAGGGTCTTGAGAGTCAAGTCCTGCTGAAGTCTGACATAGGATAAGGCCTGAGAAGTGACCTCTGGATTACGCAGGAGGAGCTGGTGGAGACCTTCCAAACGGCCCTTCTGGCAGCCTGGTGGGAGCAGCCAGATGTAGTGAATTGGAAGCAAGGAAGAAGATGACACCCGGACAGATGGCGATAGGAAAAATGATAACCTTTTGGGAGGAAGAGTTGACAGATGCTCACTAAGTACCTATTATGAGACAAACAGGAAATTAAAAACAAAAAAACAGAAATACCTGCAAGGGAAATGTAAGAAGGTTGTATCTGAAATGCAACCTGAAGTGCACTGGCATTTTCAAAAGTAGAAATGAAAAAAATATTTAAAATACTGGAAAGTGCGTAAATAAGGGTGTCATGGTATATTGGGACTCACACTGAGGAATGGTGAGGGCCCGTCCAGTGTACTTGGAGTTGAGTTTTAGAAAAATCAGCTAAAATTAAACAAGACATCAGAGAAAGGAAAGTCTGGAAGTAGGAACACTGCTTAGGAAGCTCCAGTCTCACGCACTTTGCCTTCCATTACCGACAACTGTTGTCTTTGAATCTATATTTTCACTGGATAAGGTGAACTTTGCAGGTGCCCTGCTTACCTTGTTCACTGTGAGCCCCTAGGATTCCACAGCGGTGATGACCCACAGTGAGCACAATAAATGTTATCTATAGTTTATTCCATGAGGCCCATTCATAAAGGTTGTAACTTTTATGTTTGAAAATGGCAATATGGTTCCCCACCCTAAAAGGAGCAGAAAGT
Organism: Cuniculus paca; assembly: GCA_004365215.1. NCBI lineage: Eukaryota > Metazoa > Chordata > Mammalia > Rodentia > Cuniculidae > Cuniculus > Cuniculus paca. Next base: position 9,351 of record RJWT010000652.1, on the reverse strand, counting down.
GTAGTTTAAATGACTAATTTTAAGTCCTAGTTGAGTCTTTGAAAGCTCCTATTATCATGTCTTACTTTAATTGAAGGAATATTTATGGAACACCTAGCTAGACAGAGAAGTCAGTGACAGTTCCTGACCTCTGCTGGACCAAAATGTTATAATTTGGTTCTAGTCTCCCAAACAATCAGATCCTGTCAATGCTTCAAAACTCCATCCAAACTCTTTTCTCCATGTGTCTTTCCTAACATTTCAAATCTTCCTGGTTTCCTTTTTTTTTTTTTGGTACCAAGTATCAAACTCAAGACCTTACAGTTGCTGGGCAGGCGCTTATGCTGCTGAGCTATATCCCCAGCCTCCTACCTTCTTTGAACATGCAGTCTATTGTCTATTGCAGAATGTTAACCTTATGTTAAGTTTCACTGTTTCCTGTTTTAAGTTCTGACTTTGGTTTATAAACTCCAAGAGAATGGCTGAGAGCCCACCTGTCTAAACACCCTGAAGCCCAGAATCATGTTCAGTCCAAAGAATGGAAACAGAGACTGAGAACTCTTGCAGAAAGTCATATCTACTCTTCATCTAAGAAAGCACTTTGTGTTATAGTCACAAAAGTCTCTTCATTATGGACCAGTATGTTGTTCTTGAGGTGAGCAGCATATTTGTAACTTTCTCTTGCTTCCACCTTCCAACATTCTGGGTCTATCTCACCAAGATGATTGACTATTTTGGAGGATCCAAGTGACAAGATGGAGGAAAAATAAGGAGGAAATGGGATGATTTGGCTATGTTTTCATTTAGAGAAAAGTGGAAGAGCATTAATCTATCTAACTTGTGCCTAACTCAAGAAAAAGACAGTTGGATGGTTATCTGAGTTAATTTGCACTGCTATAACAAAATGTCACAGACTGAATAGTTGTTTTATAAACAATGGAAATTTATTTCTCATAGTCCTAGAGCTTAGAGATTCCAAGACAAAGGTGCTGAAGGATTTAGTGTCTGGTAGGGTCCCACTTAGACAAATATTTGCTCACTGTGTCCTCATAGGGGAACGGACACTCTAACTCTCCGGGATCTCTTAAAAGGGCACTAACCTCATTCACAAGGACTTTACCCCCATGACCTAAAAGGCGTTCCAGAGGCAAACTGCTTGTCAACTGTGAACTTGTGAAATCAAACATGTCATGTGCTTCCAAAATGCACAGGAAAGAAATTTCCACTCCAAAAGAGAAAAATAGGAGAAGTGAGGACCAGGTCCCAAAACCCCTAGGGCTGAGATTTCCCCTTTCAGATCACTGGGGCTGTGGTCCTGCCCCATAGCTGAGGGCAGCTGAACCTTGCAGCAGCTCTGGGCCTGGCTCTACCCACATGATAACTCTTGCAGTTTCCCTAGCTCTGCCTGTCAGGTTATGTATATGAGACCCCTTGGACTGGAATCATCAGCTGGTGGTTCTACTAGGCTGGAATTGCAGGGTTCCTGGGGGAATGTCCCTATAGGGGTCTCTCTCCATTGGCCCGGTGATACTGAGTCTTCTGTACTCTGGATTTATGAGAGACACAGCTCTAATGTTTTCTGAATTTTCCTTGAGGTCATTTTTCTTTTATGTCTAGGATAATAGGTCTTAATTTCTGTTTATGTGACTGACTAATCTTATTAGATGACTGGCCACATCCTACATGCTCTCTTCTGAACAGTCTCTCGGTCTTTCTCCTGTGGCTAGTTTGATATGTTTCAGATCTTTAAGTTCTGCTTTCCTTTGGATTATAAAGTCTGTCTTTAAATCATTTTTCACTTCTTGCATTTTATTATAAGCAGCCAAAAGAAGCCAAGTCATGTCTTCAACACTTTGCTTAGACATTTCCTCAACTAAATGTTCAATTATGTGGAGCAGAAATTTTACCTCTCATAAAGTGCTGGACATGAACACAACTCAGTCGAGCTCTTTGTCCCCTTAGAACAAACATTATAAGTGGGATGGCTGGAAACATCGTAAAGTGAAAGAATGGCCTTTCTTCCATTTTTCCAATTACATACTCTTCGATTCTGGCTGATACCTTATCACAGAGACCTTCATCACTTATATTTGTCTCAAAATTATGCTCAAGATTATTTAGGCATCCTCTGAGAAGATGAAGTATCTCACTATAGCTCTCCTTTTTTCTTGAGCCATCATCAGAATCCTTCTGATGAAGAATCCTCCTGTTTGTTCACGCCAAAATAACTTTTTCTAACAAGCACCTCAAAACTTTTCTGGCCTCTATCATTATTCAACTCAAATGAATACTCTTGGTACTAATTTTCTATCTTAGTTTGAGCTGCTCAAACAAATATTATAAGGCTGGGTGGCTTGTAAACAACAGGAGTTTATTTCTTACAGATTTGGAGGCTGGAGGTCCAAGATCAAGAGGCCACAGAATTGGTATCTGGTGAAGGAGTGTTTCTTAGATGGGCATCTTTTCACTGTGTCTTCAAATTGCAGAAGAACCAGTGATTCTGCAGAAGGGAATTTTTTAAAATAAAAGGACTAATTCATTCATGAGGACTTCACCATCATGACCTAATTACTCCCAAAGGACCCATCAACTTGGAGTTCTTCATAATTATTGCTTTGGGAGTTAGGATTTTCACAGATGAAGTTGTGAGTGCAGGTAGGGGCAAGCATTCAGGGCATAGCAGTGGTGTCAGTGTGAAAAAAATGAGACCAAATCTCCCCCCACCTTGTGTTTTACAAGTCAAGCACTGGAGTGTGTGTGTGTGTGTGTGTGTGTGTGTGTGTGTTTCTGCTCAAATTAGCACTGAAAAGAGAAAAGTCTCCTAAACTTTGATGTCATAGTGCCAAAATATTCAGACGAAGAATTCGATCAGGTTTGCAGATGTTTCAAACACAAAATGCCAAATATCTCAATCCATGGAAACTTCTGGTGATGACTTTTTTCCACTTTGTTCTTGCGATTTTTGGCAGATTACACTTGCAGCTGATTCGCCAAGTTTAAGAGCCAGAATCAGAGTATTTTCTATCTAAATGTATCTGGTTTACACTCTGGAAAAGGTTTTGTATACTAAAGATTTATATTTTTTCTTTTAGAGCATTTCTGAGCAGGAAATATTTTTCTCATTTTTATTGCTTATTTAATTCAATCAGAACAAAAACCTCAACAATTAAACAATACCTCAAAGTTGCTATAAAAACAAACAAACATGCGTTCTGAAAAACAGCTGGAGCCAGAGATGGTGGCATACACCAGTAACCCCTGCACCCTGAGAAACAGAAGCAGGAAGACTGCAAGTTCCCTCATGGCCTAGGTAACTTGGCAACTTAGTAAGATTCTGTCTCAAAATTTAAAATATGAAAAAATGGCCTGGGAATGTAGCTCACTGTGAAGGCCCTGGGTTTAATGCTCAATATAGCAAGAAAACAAGACAAAACAAACCAAAACAATTGCTGGGACCTAGGGCAAAACCAATTAAGATAGATATTTAGGTAGTCCTGAGGAAAAATGTATAGGAAGTAGGAAACTATAGACTAATTATTCTCATATCAATGTATTAAGTTTTTTTTTTTTTCCAGCACGAGGGATAGAACTCATGACCTCGTGCTTGCCAGGCAGGCACTTAGACCACTGAGCTAGATCCCTGGCTAACGTATTGAATTTTAGTAACTCAAACTCGGGTCTATTTCAGGAATAGGTTAAATTGTTTCCAGCTATCCAGGTCCTTCTTACATCCTGATTTCACATGGGTCAACTTGACACCAGAGCTCGATTTGGAGCTTTGCATTCCGGTCATCTCACCAGCTTCATATCCTTGCCATTTTGGGTCACTGCCTGACTGCAGGCCTGTGGTCATTGATCTTTTCCCTTCCTCTGCCTCCAAATGCCACCAAATGGTTTCATCTGCCTTGAGTCAACCTCCTAACTTTCCCCTCCTTCCTGGATCTTTGATTCAGGGAAACAGAAGGTAAAGAGCAAAGTTTCCTCACTTTCACCCGTGGAAGAGCTAAGGTTCTTATCAGTCATGTTGCCACCTAAGTTTTTTTTAAAAATGTATATATTGTTTACAACCTATGATGAACTATACAACCAAGTACTGATTCTAGGGCACCCATGAGTTTATCTTAATCGAATGTCCAAATTTCATTTGACAATTAACACTTTACCTCTGAAAAAACTGGATCTTAAATATAGGAAAATCTTTTTCTATTCCTAAAACTGTCTTTTGCAATTTCTCAAATGGCTCTGAAAAATGACTGAAGTATTTATTTCACTTTATAAAAAAAGAAGTGATAGAAAAAATTGGGTCTATTTGATGAGTGCATGCAGGAAGTTATGAAACCAAGAGATATTCAAGCAACTATAGGCTAACTTTGCATAAATATAATTTTATTAACATAAATTTATCAGAGATTATGTGTTTTATGGGATACCCTGTTACTTGTCAATATTTTCATTGGCTACAGTATGTTTTAATCCTCAAAGATACGTGTGGTCAAAATTCCATGGGTTTCCTATATTGGTAAGAGTCCTAGTAGTATTTTGCCTGCTGACTTGAAGATTATAGGTATGCATGGTATCAGTCATAATTTCAGATATTGTTTGAATTTTTATCTGGCTGTAACTTTACTTCTTTAATTTTAACATAGCATTTTCCAGTCCAGTTGTTCTTAATTAAGGATGCACATCAAACTTACTTAGGAAGTTTTGTAACTATACAGGTTTCTACCCTGTACTCCAGACTTAGTGAATCTTTTTACTTGATATTCTTGTCACATCAGCTGGGATTATCATGTAGTATATATCTAGAATTTTTCTATAAAATTACATTCACTTATTTAAGTAAATCAGATGTACTATCCATAAGGAATAAATTTAACAATTATGTTTAGGTTATTGCATTTCTAAAATACGTAATGATCTTTGCTACATACCAATGGCCCAATTACAGAAGTGAGGTCCATCTTTTCTACAGGTCCCACTCACAACCCAAGGTAAAGAGATGATGTAGGGCAGATATTCCACTGGGCAAGAGCCTTGGAGGCCTCCCTAAATGAATTCTTAGTTTATCTCGATTGATATTTAATCTTTATTTTACAGTGTAATTGCCAATTTTAGTTATATTGAACATTTGTTCCTTTTTGAAATTTCTCATAAGTAAAGGTTGAAAGACACATAAAAGTGATGTCAGTTTCTGCCCTTTATAATTGAATATTACTGTTTTATGGGGCTCCACCCTCATCTTTCCTGTCTTTTCCCTGGATTTACATCAAGCTGATGATGTCATCTGTTCCCATTGCTTCTCTAGTTCATACCCTTGAATCAGTCATATCTCCTATTTGAATATTATTATCCTCATTTCCCTGAATTTAAACTAAATTGGTTGTTAAAATATTACATCACATTTACACATCAGAGATTCTAATAATCTGCACTTTCTAGAACTTTTTTAAAATGTATTTTTCCCAAGACATTTATAATCTTGATTTATTTAAAAATCTAGTTTTTGTTCATTTAGATTTTAATACAGTTTTTATAAGTTTTAGTCTGTGCTAGCTCAAGGACTGACAAATAGGATAATTATTATAGGAAACCTCTACTACAAAATCAAGAGTGTGTTTTATACATAGTGGTCAGGAAATAATTAATGTTTAGAAGAGCTAACTGACATTTCCATAGGAAAAAGTTTAGTCCTGGGAGTTTTTTTTAATCATCTCAGTAAGATATGATAGGCATTACCTATCATTAATCAAAAAGTCTGAAATACAAGAAATAGTGTAGTAATTTTACAATCACCAACACCATCACAAGAACAGCAACATTAATAGAATACTTAAGAATTTTTATTTTGTTTGAAAGAAGAGCTGGATGGAAAAGGAGGAGTAGGTAAGAATGGAGGTAAAAATTATAGAAATAAAGTTACAGAAAAATAATGTGTTCGTACTGAGAATATTTGCAGGGTACCAAGAGAAAAAGGACTCCTGACCCTTGAAACTCTTTCTTCATTCTTTGTGGGCACCAGCATACCTTCATCTCTCACTTGGAAACCTAGAATCTAGCCCACAAAGGTCTGTAGCAGGCTACTAGAAAATGCAGCATCTACAGAATTAGAACTTTGTCTTAGTTACTTTCTCAGGACTGGGACAAAAATACCTAACATGAACAAGTTAAAGGAGGAAAAGTTTATCTTAGTCACATTTTGTACAGGTTTCAGTCCATAGTCAGCTGACTCCAAGGCAGGGAAGAAGAGGACAAGGCCACCACAAAGGAGAAACAGTCCATGGCAGGGCAGGTAGAAAGCAGCAAAGTGAGCCTCCCTTTCTCTTTTTATTCTATCCAGGCCAAAAGCCTATTGTTGGGTGCCACCCACACCCAGGAAGGGCCTTCTCATTATCCACACCCAGAACCATGCTAAACCAATCAATGGAATAATCTAGTTTTACACACACTTAATCCATATTCACAAACCCTAGGTTTAGCCACCTCCAAAATAGCCTTACCTATAAGCACATGAGGCTTTGGGGGACATCTAGATTGGAGCCATAACAAAAGGTCAAACTCCTTGGAAATAAAAAGCACACTGAGGTAATGAGGCAAAATAAGGAGAGGAAATTAAGAAGAGTTAGAGAATACAGGGAATAATGTGGGAAGCACACTCAGAAAGGGACCAACAAACACTTTCCAGGCAAAGCCACTAATAGTCATGCAGACAGCATTCTGCTTCAGAATTGTAACGTCCTGGAATTCGAAAACCACCAAGCCAAAAAGGCCTTGTCACGATGAGTCAGTATAGAGTGAACTGAAAGGAAAATCTAAGTCTTCCAATTTTTATTAAGTGCAATTTTCTCCAATATAATAAAAAAAATGAAATAAGATTTTTAATAAATGCTTTGGATGCTGAAAATGTAATATTCTTGTCACATGTAAGACTATGAAAAGCAGACAATAGCAGACTAGACATCTATAGGCAAAGTATCCTCTCAATCCTCAGGCCAACATAATAGAAGAGGCCAAAAACTGATGCATGCAAGTGTCTCTAAGCTTCTCTATAGTTATGAATAACTACACCAGAAATGAAGGAAACAAGCTGCTGTCCACACCAAATAAGTCACAATATTGGAGTGGAATTTAAAGATGCAACAATTAAATAGTTGTTTTGTTTTGTTTTTTTTTTTGGTATGGGGGATTGAACTCACAACCTCATTCTTGCCAGGCAGATGCTTGTGCCACTGAGCTAAACCCCTGAGCCCATCAATTATATTGTTTTATCCAAACTTGTTCCTGAAGTGTTATACTTCTCTCCTTCAAAAATGTCAGTTTCCAAGTATGTCACTATTGAATTTTTATCTCAGAATAATAGTAACAGTTAACAATTACTGAGCATTTACTATGTAGAGGATATTATTCTAAGCATCCCATATATAATAATAGTTCATTTGATTCTCACGAAAGCCAATGTGCTCAGTATTAATGTTATTCTCATTTACTGACATGGAAATTAGGATACTAAATAATATACCAAAATGTACTCATTTACTTTTTGAACAGTTTAGCTTGGATTTGAACCTAGGCACACCCACTGGGTGTGGGAAGCATTTCGTGGTACTGGAGATTGAACCCAGGGTCTTTGCACTGAACTACATCCCCAGCCCTTTGTTATTTTTTATTCTGAGGCATGGTCTCCCTAAATTTCCCAGGCTGGCCTTGAACTGTAAACCCTCCTGCCTTAGCTGTCCAAGTAGCCTGCATTACAGACATGCACCACCATGCCTGGCTTCACTGTTTTTAAACGGGTTCTTCAGTCTCAAAAGGCAGTTAAGGTTGTTTTGATATCTCATGACTCTTTGGAGACATTTCTGCCAGTACTTGGATGAATGACAGTATTACATGTGCCATGTTGTCACACAGATGAGAAAGCCTTCATCAGATACAAGACTGCATTGTTTGAGATTTTTAGACACTAGAATCATGAAACAAATCTCTTTTCTCTATACAGTCCCTGGGCTTAGGTTTTTTACAGCAACACAAGAGGAACCAAGAGAGTTAGATAATAACATGCATATTATAATCATGGTCCTTTTCACTTTAGACAAGAGTCAAGGCTCTTTGGATATAAGAGTTTGGCCATGTATTAATAACATTATAAAAAGAACTCATCTGACAGAGGGAACCCAGGGGTCTAAGAAAGTAAAAAGTGGGAAACTGTCTGAGAGACTCACTCTTCTGACAAAAGAGCTTAATCAATGTTTGGGACTAAGAACAAAGAAAGACCCAAGAATGATGAGCTACAACCTTGATAAAGGTAGATATACAAAGGTTTTCAAATGGTAAGGCATCCAGGAGAATGAGGATCAGGAAACCGGATAATCCCTCTCTTATGTGAGCAACTGTTGAAGAACCAATGATTGACTCATGGACCAAGGCAAGATGGACTTGGTGTCTTCAAGTTCTAGAGCTACGAAGAGTGGTTGACTGGACTTGCCAGGGTCTCATGAATGTATTATGTCACAGAAAAGCAAGAGTCTTGATTATCTTGTGCTCTGCTTAGCTATGCTATGGATATGGTCCATACCATGAAATTCCTCCTGGTAGGGAAAAGCTGATTGTTTAAGTGTTGGGATTTAAGATGAAGGCAACCTGTGAAGGGATGGAACATGATAGTTGACTGAAGGTGAGCCAAAGGATTTGACTTGAAGAGGGAAATTCCACTGTTCTTCAGGTAGTAATCTTGAAAGTTTCAGGTGGGATGAGGCCAGTCTCTACCCTGATGCTATGATATCTCTAACACACATCCTTCAGGTGAGTTTCCACAACTGTGACCAACTAGTCTGTACATCATCTTACATTTCTGCCTGGCTGATCTAGGATTGGAGATTAGCACATCAGCACTGCTTTCCTCTCTTTTTCTCCTGGGCTGCCTTCCAATGCACACTAGCCCTTTATGGGGAGCCTTTTGCTGGTTATAAAACTTATTCAGAGAATCAGTAACGAGACAGTTCTTATTTCTGAGGGAATGCCTTTTTTTCCAGGTAGTACTGCTGTCCTTGGATGGCAAGGAAGTCTATGAAAGCTCTACACATCTATTAGTAAGAAATATTTTTCCAAAGTAATTTGGAATAGAAACTTAGCCTTGAGGGGGAAAAAAAGATGGAAGAACAGTAAGCAGCAGAGTAAACAGTCTCTCTGAGAGAAACAGTTCAGATGCTGGAATATAACATCATGGAGAGGACAAGAAGGAAGGAAGTGGGTCCTGTGGACCCAGGAAGAATCTAAAATATGAATTGAAGTCCACAAAGAGAATAAAAAGAAGAATTTAAATGAAGAAGAAGGTGGTGGTTGGCAATAGTAGATGAGTCTGGAGCCAGACTCATCCTT